>LBNU01034470.1:3526-16755 GCA_014162995.1 Artemisia annua | reverse complement strand
AGGGGGCCGCCCAGCTGTAACGGCCAGAAATTCTGTCTTTTAGTGGGGAAAGTTTATTTGGTGAAAAACTAACTGATTTTGGTTAAAAATTTGAATTCATATATTTAGTATGATTTAAACATTTTCTTTTATTACCAAAAGTGTTTTTGAAAAATATATAATATGTTTATATTATTAAATAAACTTTGTAATAATTAATTAAATACCCCTTTGATCATGAGATGTATTAAGCACTTGTTTATTCATACCTTAAGTGATTAAGTTGGATAAAATGATATAAACTAGCTTAATACTTGTTTACGTAGTAATCTTACGTTTAATGATTTTACATTTTGTGATCGTCAAAACGTAGAGATATTGAAAAATATAAATAATGTTTTTATGCATTATTTATGTCAACAGTTTGATATCAAGGTACAGTATCTGCTATGGTTAATTGTGGGTTCTTCTAATTTAATAAATGTATTAACATCTAATAAGCTTTATCTCTACATCAAGCAGGCACATTTCAGACTTGAAAATAACGATGTAAAAAAACGTACGCTTGTATCATGTGGTACTAAGTGGAAGGCATTCAAGACCAAGCTACGTGTTAAATACATGCTTAAGGGGATATCTCCATTAGGGAAATGGACATTCATAGAGCCTCATGTATGGGAAGAATTCTGCCAGAATGAAAATACACCTCAAAAAAATGTTCGTTTCACTTTAGTTTGTATTAATCTGATAGTCTGATATACTATTGTTTTGAAATGTTTCTAATTCATTTGTCACTCCTATGTGTAGAAACTGCGTGCGCAAGCAAGTGAATGAGGAAAACAACATATAAATCGGCCCCGGTTAGGACCAAAAGGGTACCGTGGTTTTGAAAAACAGTGGCAAGAGGAAAGGAATGACCCGGAAAAAGGCAACATAACTCCACTTAATACCAGACATTCGTGGGAGTAATTATTGTTTAGCTCGGTTTCCCCGCGACAAGAACAGGATCAAGACATTGCCTCCCGAGTTAATTGATGTTTCAAAGAACTTGGTACTCTAATCATTTCCCTTTTTATAATATTATGATTTTTTGTTGGTAGATGTCTATGAATTACTTTTGTTGACTGATATTTAATAGATAGAAGCAACCAGAAAGTTGGCTCAAGGGTCTGATGAATCTAAAGCGGGAGTAGATCCCCTAATACTGGTGTTGGGACCGGAACACGGAGGACGCACTAGGGGGGTCGGGTGTGATGTTGGATATAAAAAAGGCATTGAAGGATATGTTAGAAAAAGGAGGACCTATCAACAACGAGAAGATATTGAAGAGATAAAGAATCAAGTGAGGCAACAAATGAAAGAAGAGCTTAAGTCAAGTGAGTTTTAGGATGAAATGAGGCTGGAACTGAAGGCAGAAGTGAGGAAGGAAATGCAAGCTGAACGTAATGAGGCATTTTCACCAAGGCAAGATGACGTCGTGAGCTCGGGCCAGGGGAGGAACAATGTTAGCTCGATCACAAATGTCGCAAAGGTAGATTGCATAAAGGAACTGAGGAAGGAAATGCAAGCTGAACATAATGAGGGGTTTTCACCAAGGCAAAATGGCATCCCAAGCTCGGGCCAGAGGAGTTCCAATGTTGGCTCGACCACAAGCATCGTAAAGTTAGATTGCATAAAGGTAAACACATTTTTTGGCAAACAAATTATCAAATAGTAACCCAATTTTATATAACTGACTCAACTTTTTATTCTAACTATCAAACCACATCAGTTTCATCTTTACTTCTTGTTGTGTATGTTGTTTGTTCTAAATTTGATATTTTGGTTCACTACTTGCTACGTTTTATGTATGAGGTAACCGACTGCTGTTTGTACGTCCCTACTTCCGTTTTAACTTGGGAGAAGTTCACATGCGCTACTGCAACCATATTTCCGATTGGAAATGGACTTATACATGGAAGGAATATACTAAAGGGCCACATGAAGGTGTCGGTTACCAAAGTTGTTGAACTTTATAAACGTATGGAGCTGCCCGTGGCGGACGATGAAATCCCATATTTAGACTTCGCAGTGAATGGCTTTATCCAATGGCCAATCAATGCCATTGCTCGTTTTAAGGTATTATATTTTTTGGATCTCCCACTTTGTGACATAATGTAAGCTTTGCTCACATAAATTCAATTGAATTTTTAGGGATTGTCTAAAGCCCCTGTATCAACAGTTCCAACAAAGCATGTGCTGCCTCAACATAAAAAACAACCTTCCACAAAGTAAGGAGAAGTAAAAAAACACCTTAAAAGAACCCAACAATAAGCACAAAGCACTAGAAGAAATCACCCAGCACAAAAAGGCACCGGATAGGATTGCTGAAGTTGCTAAACAAAAGGAGCGGGTAAGCCTATAACTCTTCTAGTTTTGTGTTGGCAACAATGGTGGAATAGGTTAAACTGATGATAGCTCTCTATTTTATGGATTTGACTATCCATTAAAAACATATGATCTTCGTTTAAGTAGTAAACTGCCAATCTGAACTAGCGATAATCTGAATTTTGCTGTTTTTGACTTTTTAGATATGTGAAAAGTATTTTATAATGAAGGAAACTGTGCATACTTTCTGCACATTAGTGGTTCTGCGGTTATAGGGGTGCTGGGGACAGTGGGTCTGCATACATGTATTGAATGTTTGACTCATTATATCAGCCTTAGGAGAATAGTCATGGTTTGGGTTCTAATGCCCTGTGTTAAAGGGGTTTTGGATCCTGGTTTATCAGCAGATGTAATTAGTACCTGTAGTTTTAATTTAACATGCAAACAATTTGTTAGATATGTGTTTGGATCCTGATTTATCAACAGATGGTAATTAGTACCCGACAATCACTTCTCGATTTTTTAGTTATTAATAGTACTTTTTAGAAGCCCAATGTCTGTAGAGTATTATGGTTCAGATCTGCTACAAACATATATTTCAGTGGTGAGTTTAGTCTATTTGCAGGTCTGCTGTAATATTATAGTTTGTGTTGCGTTTGTTTCTGTGATGTCATATCAGCAACCAAGCATACTTAGAGTCAACCAACCATACTTACCTCATTCCTCAACCATTCCCACAAGCAACCAACCTATCAGCAACTTTCTTGTTTGCTTTTGGCTCCATTGTATTTTTATTTACGGCTTATATATGGATGGCAACTAAAGATGAGTCTTTTGGTTGTACAGTGCTACTTGTTCAAATCTATCTATGTTAACATCCAATAAATTAAGTTACTAATTAACAACTGTTATTAAAAGTAACTTTTTTAAGAGGTACTTCTACTTTGTAGCTGTACTACTTGTTTCATTATTTCTTTTTGTCTTTTATTCGTTTTCAGCCCACTTAAGTTTTGTGGTTTTGGTCTCCCATGTAGATTAGAGATATGACATGTAACCAGCCCCTAATCTAATTATAAACTAGCTTTTAAAGCTATTTGTTTACTGAGAAGTGTGTATAATATCAAGATTGCTGAATTATTATTGCTTAAAACCATATGTATAATTATATAAAAGGAGTGTTACCTGAAAGATTTGTGTAGAATTGTAAACTGTCCAGAATCTCTATATTTATTTCTATCAATAATTCAGTTTTACACATGTCAGTCGTGTTCGTTATCATATGAATGCCGTTATATGTGCAGGCTGAAAATGAGAAAGCTGAGAATAGAAAAAAATTGATGGATCTGGAACATGATATCCAATTGAATAAACCCAAGTCTGTGTTAGATGGGTATAATCGTTGGATGTGTCGAGGTGGAGATTGTGCTGAGCCGTACAATATTTGTGTTGACAAGGAGGTCTTTCGACAAGTCGATGAGTCTTACTTTGCAATTAATGCAACAGACATAATTGAACTCTTGACGAATCAAGAACTTGAGTGTGGCATCCTGACCCTTTTTGAGATGTAAGTACATTTATGTTTTGAACATGTAGCTAAAGGCATTGTTCTTTTTCACATAAATTTATGTTCGTGTATTTTATATGCTTAATTAGGTCACTGTATCACCTTAAGGGACGCTCCTCACTGAACAGGGTTGGTTTCTTGAACCCTGGATTGATTACAGCAGATGCATGTATGTTTGAAAATTGGGCTACCCTAGATTACTTAACTCGAGCATTGGAGGGCTACGATTTTTATCTCGCACCGTATCTACAAGGGTACCATATGTTATCATCTTAATTATGATTGCAATATTTTTCATATGGTTATTATTCTTTTACTAAAACATGTACACAAAATGCAGCCGTCACTATGTGCTCTTTATAATTTGCCCCAAACATGGTGTGGCATTTATTTTGAATTCTTCTAAAGGTTCAAGCAAGACTGAGGAAACTTATAGGCTCGCTGGACTTGTGGAGTCGTAAGAATTATCTTAAATTATTTTAGATTTAACATTTGTTTCTATAAATTTTAACTTATAAACTGTTTATTATTTCCTTTTTAGTGTCGTTGGTGGTCTGAGGTGGGAATTCCCTGATGTAAATCGCCAGCCGTTTGATTGGGAGTGTGGATTTTATGTCATGAAATGGATGCATGACTTTGTGCTAAAGTATCAAAACGACAATTTCCCCAACATAGTAAGTGCTTGTTAAATAATTTTGCAATTTGTTTATGTGATGAAATGGATGCAAGACTTTGTATATGTTTGTTGTGTGTATGTTGATTTAGTGTGTTTCTGTTTGTGTGGTCAGTTATAGTTAACATATCAAATAGTACAATAGATTTTTTGCAAATTTGTGTGTTTGGTACTGCTGTGTGAATATATCATATAGTATTCCAGGGTGTTTAGTATTACTGTGTCAGTATGTCATATAGTTAGCAACTGATAGATTTCTTAGTGGACAACATCATTCTTTAGCAACTTGCTATTGTCACATGATTTAAACATACAAAGATTGTTGATGTGTTTATTTCATTAATTTACGTATAGGTACCTTGGAGCGACGAGCGTCCGATAGAGAACAAAGAGTTGAACGCCATCATTGGTGCATGGTTTACATTATGGCGTGATTGATCCTAGATAATTATGTCTAGTTATGTTCAATTCTAGTGTTTGTTGAATTCTAGTGTTTCACATTTTGATTTTGTCTAAGAATTATGTTTTGATGAATTGAAGTATTATGTTAATTTACTTTGTTGAATTCAACATTTTTGGTGTATTTAAATAACTTTATATATATATATTTGTTGCATTATATTTCTTTATTATGGTGACTCAAATTGTAGATTATGGAATTTCAAATAATTGAAATTTCAAAATTTTGGAATTTCAAAAATTTGGAATTTCAAAAACATTTTTTTTTTAATAAAAGAGATTTACAAAAAGACAGGTTATGATATAAAAACATATCTTTTTACTCTATATAAAGACAGGTTGGAAGTTTCTATAAAGAGAGGTTGTGGGAGAACCGGTACCAATGTTCAATAAAAACATGTGTGTTTACTCTAATATGGAGACCAGTTCTTAAGAGAAAACCGGTGTCGATGCTTCTAACAGAGACAGGTTGTGCAACCAGTCTCTATATGTTTCAATCATAGAGATACCCCCCTTCAGAGAGTGGTCTAAAAACCACTCTTCATGGGCTATTTTGACCAGTTTCTATGAGATTTTGTGTAGTAGTGAATTAGCCAGTTTTCTTAAGCCTAACGCTAAAATCAATCACCCACAACAATTAATGACAAACCAACAACCAATAATCAATAACTAGGTTTCATTAGATCTAAGCAAACACAAGTAAATCTAAGCTAGCATGTTAAAAGAAAGAAAAGCATACGATATAATCAAACAACACATAGACATATTGAATGTTTAAAGGATAACTTATCTTTAATTGAACATGGAAGAAAAGAGGGTTTAGAACCCTAAAAATGCTGCAAAAGTCGACTAGGGTTCGTACCAAAAGTTCCCTACCAAAAATCCTCTCTTAATGAATGAAAAATCGAAAAGTATATATAGAATTACACAGGTGACGGCGTCCCCTTTTAATGGCTGACGCCGTCATCTCGCCGTATCTAGGGTTTCTTGTTGTCCAATCTATCTTCTTGACGTCGTCTCCTTGTAAAGTTTCTGGGCCCTCACGCTTTAGAGTAATACATGACGGCCTACTCTTGGTATAACGTAACGCCGTCACATGTTATGCTCCAAAATTCTTCTGGCGCGTCAAGTGTAAATGTGATATCCACCTCTTGTCATAATGAGTGACGTCGTCCCTTTGTAGAGCTTGACGCCGTCAGGTACAATTTCTAGCTTGGATTCTTGACTTTGTCATTTTCTTCACTTTTTGCTCCAAAAACGTCCAAAATGCTTCCTTTTCTAGAATTCTTCTCAAAAGTACCTAAAATGACAAAAGGAACGATTTGAGGTAATATTTGATCATATTATCACGACTTAGGGCTTAAATGACCCCTTAAAAGCGTAACAAATTTCTCCTTATCAAATACCCTTACGCTTGGGATTTGCTTGTCCTCAAGCAAATGAGCTTTTATTCTAATCAAAATACAAGCTAGGGGTCATTTAACATTAATATAAAAGTAATTACAACAAATGATCATTCCACCTTATTCAAAATAAGCACGGAAATTATATAATAGCACCTCACAAATAGTGTTTGGATACTCTCATCTCTCGGGTGTTATAAAGCTATATATCACTAATGAAAATGGAAAAATATCACTCATTACCTGTCATAGCAAATTGATTACCATAGGCTTGGGAAAGGATCGAAAACCTCCACCACTTGGCGTAAGCACCTAGGAAAACTATCAAAGAGGTCTTTTCAAGGGTTATAACGTTAGGTGTAGGGACATGGAAAACACGGTTTGTTGGATAAAGGGATATTTAACTGGTGGCAAGTCAATTGTCTTAATTAATTACATGTACAATGCGGCGTTGCTAAGCCAAGACTCGACTCAACTTGAGCTAACTATGAAATAACAAAAACTTAAAATAAACATAAAAGGAAACGGGATGGTAGTCCGTATGTTTTTTCCACTTTTCTTTTTCTAATTTCTTTTCGTTTTTCTTGATTTTTTGATTTTTTTAGCATACACTCTTCCCCTACCATCCAAAATAATACATCAAGGGGGGTCAGTTCTCCCCTTACACTTGAACTTTTACATGAATCCAAAGTAAAGACTCGAATTAAGATAATCAAAACACATGGAGTATTTTAAAACATTTGTGCACATATGGGGGTAATAATTGATGTTCTTCCCCATTACTCCATAACAATAGTACTTTACCCATGAGTCCCAATCGTCCCAAAACAATATGTACAAGATATGACTCGACTTAGCAACCGTGTAATCAATTAGACAATTAACAAAGGGTTTAAACATATGTTGTAACAATAATGCACTAAAGATGAGTGCATACAAGGAAGGCTAAGGTGATTTGGGTGTACATTTGGGGGTGGATTGTAAAGAAATTCTTCCTTTAAGTAAAATGCTTAAAGTTATAAACGAAAAAGATAGGCTCTGAGGGGTGTACTAGGGGTATCGTGTACTAAAAAATGAGTACATCGCAAAGGTGTGGGAAAATTACTTGATCAATGAAGTCAATGTAATTATAAAAAAAAAAACAAGCTTAAAAACATGGGTTATCCTAATGCCTCTTATCATGTAGTAATCCAACTACACGAATGTAGTCTCACTTGTGGTCTCGGGATGAATCACTAATGCAAGTTCTAGAATCTAAATACTACCGGTACACTCATAAGCACTAAGGCTTTTCCTAACAAATCTTAGAGGCGAACCTCATCATTTATTTGGGTGGAAAATTTTGTATTACCCCGGTTTTTTGTGTATATATATCCTTTTTATTCAGAACTTGCTAGGACTAAAGTTGTCAGCAAGCGCCTCACATGCCGCCACGCCGAATTTGCGTGAAATTGTTGTCAGCGCGCCACCCGCCACAGTTACCGTAACAAGTGTGCTGGCCTGTGGTATTATACCATCTATCATTAGACAAAACCAAAAATTCAAAGTGCAATTGGTAATCTCTCATAGGATCTTCATTTACCCCCTCCCCCCCTTCACGTAAGCCGGAACATTGTCCCCAATTTCAGTTAAAAGATGTAAGAGTAAAGAAAATGAAAGAATGAAACAAATACTCCCCTGATTCGTTCGGTGTGGATAATGTAGTAACATGGTTAAATCCTCCTCCAAGAAAATGTGAAAATTCCAAGATTAGGGTAGCGCCAAAAGCTTGATTATCCATGTAAATCTTCTTGTCCAATACAACCTGTTAATTAGCTGAGAAAACAAACAAGAAAACCTAGCATCAAATAGGCAGCAAATCTATATAAAATTAAATCCTAGAAAGCAAGTAAAGATATAATGCTTGTGGAATGAATGTTTTTGCAGATTCCTGGAGTTTATAAAATACAGATTTTACGAAACTTTACAATTCTGGCAGAAAAACAAAACCTGCAAAATTTTCAGAAAATTACACCTGACGTCGTCAGGTGATGCCTGACGCCGTCAGAATTGATCTGACAGAATTCTTATATTTTTTTTCTGGAAAATTTCTAGAAAAACCTATGTTCTAATTCTTGGAATCCTGCAAAACATTCATTATGACTCGATACAAGCATTTGACTCAAACAAATACTAATATGCATGTTAATTCAATATTGTTATCGTTCATGTTCAATCCGTTCTTAAAAACAAATTTGGATTTCCCTTACACTTATCTTTTGCAAAATACCTTTATATGTAGTTAAGACGAGGTTAAAAACAAAATAAATCATTTTCACAAAATGTTTGATACATGAACAATAAACAATATAAATAAAACATGACAAATAAAGCTTGGGTTGCCTCCCAAGAAGCGCTCTTCTTTATTAACGAGTCTTGTAGCTAGACTCAAAGTCACGCTCTATTACGTGACCTCGTCCCGTAATATGATGTATCCATTGTTGATAGAATCCTTGCCATCATGGTGGTAATGTTTCAACCGTTCGACATTCACAGTCATCTCTCCACCTTTTTCATTAATCAGGATTACTGCCCCATTTTGACATAAGCTTTTGATTGTGAATGGTCCATACTACCAAGATTTTAGTTTATCAGGAGGTAATTTTATCCCTGATTGGCTTAAAAGTACCAACTCATCTCTCATAAACTTGTCAGTATCTCCAATCTGCTGATTACATTTGGCTGCAACTTTTTAGACACCATATTTCTCTTTTCCTCTTCCCCTCCTCCAGCACCTTGGGGATTCTTGATCCTCGCTTCCCAAGCAAGGATTGCACTCCGGACGCGATTATTAGGTGCATTAGGGTTGGTTGAGAGCCTTTTCTGCAATTTGCACTTCCTAACATTCCACGGGGTCATGTGAAAGTGAACTCTTCTTTGCCCCGACCTGAGCTCTATTGTCCCCGTTTCATATTTGATGGTAGCTCGGGCTGTAGCAAGGAATGGTGCTCCCAGGATTACTGGGATGTAGTCATTCTCCCTATCATCAAGAATCATGAAGTCAATGGGATATAGGAATCCTGCTATGTTAACTAATACATCCTCTGCAATTGCTAAGGGGTATACATAAGAATGATTTGCGAGGGACAACCTAATGTGGGTAGCGGTTGGTGTCTTATTGGTTATTTGAGCATAAATGGATAAGGGCATTATGTTCACCTCGGACCCCTGATCGGCTAAAGTCTCTAGATATTTTAAATCTCCTATGCCACATAATATTTCGAAGTTTCCGTAGACCGCCTATTTTTTATTGACTTTCCGGGTGAGAATACTTTGACACAGTGGACTTATGAATAATGTCTCACCCTCTTTCTTCTTCTTCTTCCTTTTAGAGCCTTTCGGTGTGTAGTTTATCCCATTGTTTTTCACCCAATTCTCAATAGTCTTTTTATTAATGTCGTGGTTTAGATAATACCCTATGGTGCGGGATTCATGCGGCTTTTCAATAGAGGTTTCCTCTTATGCTTCATCTGAGCGTGATTCTTTAACTTAATCACTCTTGTTAGCTTCGTTGGTTGCAATGAGGTCGTCCTTGACTATTGGTCGCTCTTCCTTTTCTCTGTAGTCCATATGAACAATAGAGATAGAGTTAACAAACTTGGTGGTGGGTGTGTCGCTTTCTTTCCTTACTAACACCTTTTCCGGAGTTTTTGTTTTCGTGTACTCCTTCAACAGGCTCTTCATCTCCGCCATCTTTTATTGCATCTCCTCCTTCTATTTATAGACGGCCTCCTCGAATTTTTCCAACCTTTCAGAATGGGTTGACATATATTCTCTCACTCGAGCCTCGAATTCTGGGCTGAGGTCGTGAGGAGGTGAATAGGGTCGAGCATACTTTTGGAAGGTTTCGCTGTTCACCCTAAGAGGTGATTCGGACAACGGTGTTGGTTTTATGTCTAAGATAGAGTTAACCGTTGCTCGTCGTGGACTTAAGGGTCTCTTTTGTTTTTCAATCAGATAGTCAACCCTTTTTTCAAGTTCACAAAGGCTTTCTTCGGAGAGTTGAGTAGTCTTTTCCGGTGACGAAATTGCTTTGACAGCAGAGGTTACAACATGAGCAGTTTCCCACAATTCATCATTGTAGAATGCAAGTTTATCGATGATTTCCCATGATTCCTTGGCGTCTTTGTCAAGCAATTTGCCCCCGGCGGCTCGATCAATGGTGCGCTTGGTATGGTAGTCGACATGGTCATAGAAGATTTGGATTTGGAACCAAAGATCTATGCTGGATGAGGGACTTTTTGAAGTAAGTCCTTGAAACGAGATCATGCTTCATAAAGAGTTTTGCCTTGACGTTGTTGGAACATCAAGATGTCATTCCTTAACTTGGTGGTTCTTCCCGGTGGGAAAAATTGAGCAAGGAAATGAGAGGTGAGATCATCCCAAGATGTGATGGATCCCACGGGTAAACGCTCAAGCCATTGACTAGCTTGGTCACGTAGAGAGAATTAGAAGAGACGCAATCGGGTCGTCTCTCGAGTTTCAAAATCAAGGTCTATGGAATCTACGATTTTGAGGAAATCCTTGAGATGTTGGTTTGGATCTTCGGAACGAAGTCCATGGAATGCACATCCGCTTTGCACCAACCGGATGGTGTCGGATCACAAGGGAGACACATTGGCTCCTTGAGTGAGCTCAATGGTGTTTCGATAGCCTTGGTGGCTAGGACGGGAGTATTCTCCTAAAGTGCGGGCTCTAGGAGGTTGGTTTGGTTGTGGTGGGTTTTGTTGTGGTGGGTTGATGGGATCAAGGATATTACCACCTTCCATGATGTCGGATGGTAATGGTTACGAGCAAAGAAACGAAGAAAAAAGATAGACTAAAGAAAACCTATAAAAATAAAAACAAAAATCTCACTAGAAAGGAATCTAGTGAGTAGACATAATAAAAAGAAATTTCAACCTAAGCAATAACTATTCCCCGGCAACGGCGCCAAAAACTTGATGCGTGGATTGCGATCTACGCAAAATGTTTTACTTCTCAAGGGATCTTGAGAAGCTTGCAATCATCACCAAGCAGTGTACCTGACCGATGTAGTATAGTGAGTGGCAAGTACCGGGATTGATCGTTCTCTCGGAGAATAGTGTCGTTAGGATTGAAACTAATCTAACTAGGTCTAGAGGTGAGGGATGATTCTTTTTGTATTTTTATGTTTTATGGAAAGCAAGTAAAATATCTCGGGTATTGGAAGAGTGGGCGAAATTAGTTGCTAGTCAACTAACCCAAATAACTACTTAGACATGCAAATAAAATAAATAACAAGAAAAATAAAATGTGAGAACTTCTAATATTGAGAAAAGCGTGTTTACTTAGATTTCCTTACTCCCTAGTTATCTTTTATTGATTAATTGGTTTGTCACAATTGCATGGGTGAAGGGTTGCATTCCTTAATACCATTCATAGGGCCGTGTACGATCTTCCCCAACTCTATAAGCTTCTATCTCTTCCTATGACGACACGTTTAGTATCCTATCATGACCTCATTAATAGTCACTTATGCATTTAATACAACCAATAAAACCGTAGTACACATCCGATTACGTTTCTTAAGACATTCAAGCAAGTTACCATATAGGAGATTAGCCAGTTTTCTTAAGCCTAACGCTAAAATCAATCACCCACAACAATTAATGACGAACCAACAACCAATAATCAATAACTAGGTTTCATTAGATCTAATCAAACACAAGTAAATCTAAGCTAGCATGTTAAAAGAAAGAAAAGCATACGATATAATCAAACAACACATAGACATATTGAATAATTAAAGGATAACTTATCTTTAATATAACATGGAAGAAAAAAGGGTTTGGAACCCTAAAAATGCTGCAAAAGTCGACTAGGGTTCGTACCAAAAGTTCCCTTCCAAAAGTCCTCTCCTAATGAATGAAAAATCGAAAAGTATATATAGAATTACACAGGTGACGGCATCCCCTTTTAATGGCTGACGCCGTCATCTCACCGTATCTAGGGTTTCTTGTCGTCCAATCCATCTTCTTGACGCCGTCTCCTTGTAAAGTTTCTGGGCCATCACGCTTTAGAGTAATACATGACGGCCTACTCTTGGTATAACGTGATGCCGTCACATGTTATGCTCCAAAATTCTTCTGGCGCGTCAAGTGTAAATGTGATATCCACCCCTTGTCTTAATGAGTGACGCCGTCCCTTTGTAGAGCTTGATGCCGTCAGGTACAATTTCCAGCTTGGATTCTTGACTTTGTTGTTTTCTTCACTTTTTGCTCCAAAATGCTTCCTTTTCCAGACTTAGATTTACTTGTGTTGATTACGATCTAATGAAACCTTAAGTTATTGATTATTGTTTGTTGTTCGTCCATTAATTGTTGGGGTGATTGATTTTAGCTTAGGCTAAGAAAACTGGGCTATCTCCTATATAGGTAAAAGCTTGCTTGAATGTCTTAAAAACGTAATTCGGATGTTTACTACGGTTTTATTGGTGTATTAAATCATAATTGAACTATTAATGAGTCATGATAGGAGACTAACAAACAGTGTCGTCAAGAAGAAAAAGATAGAAGCTTATAGATTGGGGAAGATGCGTACACGCCCTATGAATGGTATTAAAATGCAACCCTTCACCCATGCCAATTGTGACAAACCACAGTTTAATCATACACCAAGACGAGGAATTTTACCGATAACTAGGGAGTAAAGAAGATTTCTAGAACCTTAACACTACGCCTTCTAATTGCTGCGTCAATATTAGATGAAGTTCTGATCACATTAC
>LBNU01034469.1:31029-51189 GCA_014162995.1 Artemisia annua | reverse complement strand
TAAAATGTCACTAGAAGAATCTAGCGAGTTAGACCTAATAAAATAAAAGATTCACCTAAACAATACCCTATTCCCGGCAGCGGCGCCAAAAAAACTTGATGCGTGGTTTTTGTGACTTAAACGGATTTTACCTCTCGAGGGATCTAAGAGGCTTACAACCCCACAAGGCAGTGTACTGACCGATTTGTAGTATAGGAATAGTGGTAAGTACGGGGGATTGATGTATCTCTCACAGGGAATAGTGTTCGTTGGATACGAAAAACTACTCCTAATAGGTCTAAGGGTGAAGGAAGATTCTTTTTGCTATATTTATTTCTTTAATGAAAGCAAGTTAAAATCTCGGTTTTGAGGAGTGGGCGGAATTAGTTTTCTAGTCAACTACCCAAATTATACAATTGCAAGTAAAATAAATAAGCTAAAACTATTTGGTTTGTGAAACTATATGGAGAAAAGTTTGTTGTTTACTTAGATTTCATTACTCCCTAGACTATACTTTTACCGGTTTAATTGATATGTATGTTTACTATGTGTGGATGAAGGGTGTATTCCGTAATAACTCATGGAGTGGCATACATATCTCCTCCAATTCTATGAGCTCGTATCTCGCTCTATGCATGCACGGCACAACCATAAGGGATTGTAAACGTGCTCATGCGTTAAATACTACCTTAATAGCCTAGTATGCTTGGCTACATGTTTCCCAAGACGTTCCACGCACGTTCCATAAAGGAGGTGGGAGTTTTCTGAGCTAACATTGATGGAAGCAATCATCCCAACAAACAAGCAACACATCAATTAACCAAATAATTAATAGTTACGGTTTCATTAGATCTAAGCCAAACACAAGAGAATTTACATACACATGTTATTAAAAAGACAAGGCAAAAGAAGCATAATCAACCAACACTAGAATATTGATTGAATTTAAAGGAAGACTTATCTTTAATTAAGCATGAGGGTTCCAAGGGTTGGAAACCCTAAAAAGTACAGAAAATTCGTCTAGGGTTTGGTGCCAAAAGTTCTCCACAAAGTTCCACACTTAATGAATGAAAAATAGAAAACTATATATAGATTTTACACTCTAACGGCGTCAGGTTATAGGGTCTGACGCCGTCAGCCCGCCGCCATAAGATTTCTCGAATGGCCTAGATCCACTTCTGATGCCTTCACTCTTTGTTTCCTTCTGGGCCGTCACTCTTTAAAACATAACCTGACGGCCTACACCTATTAACACCTGACGGCGTCAGGTGTAAAATTCCCAAATCTTTCTAGCCCGTTGATCGCGGAATTCTAAGCGGTGAAGCTTGTAAACCACGGGTCGTAGTCCCAACGAGGGTTGAAATCGATCTTGTCACTCGAGTCGTGAGTTATGTGAAGTGAATGGGTTTAAAAGATGTGATTTGGTTTTAGTTATACTACTAAAGGTTGTTTAAAACTTAAATGACATAAAGAACGAAAATAAAGAACTAAGTTGAACGAATAAAGAAAACATAGAACTAAGTAATAAGTGAAAGAAATTAAATAAGGTAGAAATAAAGAAAATGTTTTTGGAGTTAAAGTTTTAATTAACTAAAAGAAAAATTAAACTGTAGAAAGGTTTAAAGATTAAACGACTAAAGTTAACGAATAAGAGAAGAAACTAAAAAAGTTTTAAAGAAAATTCGTCGGAGTAACGTTAAGGAAATAACTAAGTAGAACCCCACTCAAAAGAATGATGGGGAGAATGAAAGCAAAGCCCGGCTTAAGAGACAAATGATACTTGCAAACAACCAAAGAACTTGAAACTCGCAAAAACTAAAAAGTGATACTCGCAACTTATGAACTTTGATACTCGCTATTCTAAAGACCATACTCGCTAGAAAACAACACCTTACTCGCAATAGGAGAATGATACTCGCTATAAAAATTCATACTCGCAAGAATTAAAACTCTATCATACTCGCTATAAACCTTAACCATACTCGCAAACAAAGGATTGTGATACTCGCAGAAACAAAAGAACCTGATACTTGCAAAAATAAATTTCTTACTCGCAAATAAATTTCATACTCGCAAAGAAAATGTGACCATACTCGGAGAGAACATAGAAATTAAACCAAACTCGCGACTATAAACTCATACTCGCAAGATCTTATGTTGCCAAGATGATACTCGAAACGTATAAATGCTTACTCGCAATATAAAGGACCCTTACTCGCAAACATCAACACATACTCGCAAATACACTTTCATACTTGCAAAACTTGACTAAAAGCTCCATACTTGCAAATCCCTAAAGTACATACTCGCAAGAATATAAAGAAAAACGTACTGAACCCTTTTTTACGTGAATAAAAATTGTAAAGCTAATAAAACTAATAACAAATTTATATAAAACAAATTTTAAAAGCTTAATAAGCTTATGAAAGCCAAATAAGCCACGAAAAGAACAAATAAGCCCTAGCCCATGAGCTTATTCATTCGACTCAACACAAAAAACATGCAAAGGTGACAACAACTTATAAAAACTTATATGAAAGATTAGAAACAAAGCTTGTAAAGATTAAACAAGAAGATTAAAGATGAAGAGAAATAAGCTTGAAAGATTAAGACATTAGAACTAAAAATTCATTAATAAAAACTTACACACACTAATTAAAAACTAAAATAAGGGCTAGCTTCAATATGAAGCTTGATGGAGTATTTATCAAGCTAGGGGGAGAATTAGTTTGCTCATGTGCACATTTTGCCCCCTAAACTTTTACATCTCATGAAAACATCTCATAAACTTCTATTACATATTACTACAACTTCTAAAAAGTAAACTTAGGTCCTTGTAACTTTGAGGTGATGTGTAGACGAGCTTTCCAAAGATCTTCAAAAGCATAAAAGTGATCACTTGCTCGGATTTAGAAAGTTTTAGCTTCATAATCATCTTTGAGCTTGATTAAGCGTCTCTTTTATTTTCTTGAGCCTTTGAGAAATAATTTGTCTTCACGGGCTTTTCACAAGAGATTTCATCTTTTACTTGACTTTCAAACTCTTTTCCACATCTCGTGCTCGTTTTGGGCTTATAGGTTGCTTTTCATGATGTTTTTGCAATATCCTTACCTGCACAGTCATAAACACAAAAACACGATATCTTTGGCTTTGAACGTTAGTTTTTGGTCTATAATAGTCTAATAATGGTGAATAAAAGATATGTGAATAAGCACATACCACCCGTCATTTGTAAAATGGTTTCCACTCCTTTATCAAGGTTTGCTGACGGCATCACCTTGTGACTCTGACGCCATCAGGTAGTAATTCCAGCTTCTTTTGAGACTTTGTCGTTTTCTTCACTTTTATGCTCCAAAAACGTCCAAATATGCATGTTTTCCAGAATTCTTCTCAAAAGTGCCTAAAATGACAAAATGAACGATTTAGGGCAATATTTGATCACATTTACACGAATTAGGGCTTAAATGACCCCCTAAAAGCGTAACACTTTTCGTCTCATCAACATCTCAAACTCATTGAGTTAGAGGTTTGGAAGTCTTGCTGCAGTGTTGGACTGATTGTTTTCCATCTCCATTGGATCTGTTGTTGTTTGTGAGTTGTTTTTTTGGATCTTCTAAATCAAAGTATCAGAACCTGTCTTTGATACCACTTGATGGATCTAAACACACACCTTGTGTTAGAATGATACTTTGAGTTATACTAGCAAGTATGCGGAATATACTTAGTAGTACTTAGAAGATTGTTTATGTGATGTGTTGTGAGTAAGAATAGTTGTATAAAAGTGACACAAAGTTTAACCAAACTTATAGCTTCAATATATTGAATACGAGTGATCAGAATATCACTGGGGTTTACAACCTTGAAGCTCTTAGAAAAACGTATATCGAACTTTAACCTAGGACCTCCTTTTATAGTACAAGGAGTCCTTTACAAGATAAGTATAATATTATCTAAATAGAATATACACACAATCTATTCTATACTTATCAATACATGATTACATAACAGTTATCCTAATAGCAGTGGTAATAGTATGTACTAGCAGTGGTAATGTGTTTCCACTGCTAGTGCATTCTTCAGCAGCGGTTATCTTCATGCTTAGCCGTAGTAACTGTTAGTGTAATTCCCAACAAAACTTATAACAATTAAGCATATAACTTTCTAACTTTTGCACATTTAGTCCCTATACTTATATAATTTAGAGAAATGACAAAAATGGTCCTTAGACTTCACTAAGATTAGAAATGCATTTTCTAGCATTTGACTGCGTACCGTTGAAGGATTTAGCCGCACACTTGAACGATAACCCAGAAAGTCAAGGGAATGATTGGATAATTGGTTTATATAAATCCTTCCTGGTTGAGGCCACAGGTAAAAATAATATTTCCAGAAATTGACAAAGTAATATTTCCATTTATTCATCAAAAGAAACGGTTTCAAAACTTTGCAAAAAGGGTCCTTGTACTTATAAATTCTATGAAATGTCAAAAACAGTCCCCGAGACTTTATAGTTTTAGGAATTTACGGTATATACCCCTATGCATGAAAACTATTGCAAAACTAGTCCTAAATTCAAGTAAACTATATCTTTATAATACAATTAAATTTCCTAGCTTATATTTAGCTAATATATGTTCAAAAAAGTCATCTAATTCAGATTATAGCATTATATAGGTCAATTTAGCATATAAACTCCTAATATTCTAAATCTAGGGTTTCGAATAGAAAACATGCAAACAAAAGGGTTTAAGGTTCTAGCTTCGTGTTCTAAGGGTTCTAAGGTAACTCCTAAGTGTCCTAGGTCTGTTCTAAAGCTACTAGATTCAAAGGTGAGGCTTACCTAGGTCGTGCAATGGTTAGCAATTTTTTTAGGGTTTCTCTTGGCCAAAACCGTAACTCGACAAGGACAAGGCTTTGCTACTTGACTTCTAAGGCTTCTAAGGGTCTAGTACTACAAAAGTTTAGGTGGTATAGAAGAGAGGAAGGTGTGAAGAGAAATGGAGGGAAGGGGGTATTTATAGGTCGCGTATTAGTAGCGATCAAGAAAAGAGAGGTAAGGTGTCGAGGAGGGGGGAGGTCGAGTAAGCAGAGCTAGGGGGTTGTGTCAAGTCTAGGAGGTGAGTAAGACCAGCTATGGCATAGCTAGGGGGCTGCTAGGCCAGTTGTGGTGGTGGTTTGCCGAGAGGTTGAAGAAGGTGACAAGGAGGTGATACGCCTCCTTGTGTGGGTGCTTAGAGGTGTTAGGGTGTGTGCTAGGTTAGGTGAAGGTTCTAGGGTGCTTGCTTGGTAGTTTAGAAGTGGTATAGTAGCTAGTTTTAGGTTTTTTGGTTTAGTTTTAACCTAGTTTTTCCTAGTAAGAGTTTAGGGTTTTTCTAGGGTTTGGTGCCTAATTTAGGGTCATATGAGTGTTTAGTGACTAATATTAAGTCCTAGGATGCTTATGCTAAGTGGTGGTAGCTTATGGTAAAGATTTGAGAAAGTTTAGACCTAGTTCCAGGAAGTTATGGCCTAGTTATGGTTTTGTGCTTATCTGACTTGTACCTAAGTTCTAAGGAGTTGTGCTATGATATAGGGAGTCTAATATGTCCTAAGGTTGATATTATAACTTATACTTAAGCTTTAAACACTTTCAAGCTAGTTCAGATAAGCAATTAGGGTTTTAAAGATAACCGTAAACACGTAAGTGCAATTAGGGTTTTCTAATGAGTATAGTGTACTAGAGTGATAGTTTACTTAGTGAAAATATTTTTGTAACCTTGACTTGACATACCGGGATATTTACTTCAAGTAAACATGCTTGTGGTTGGCATAGGTGGATACGTGAGCTTGTCTAAAGGTTAGTTAGGCAATAAGGATATAGTAAAGCAAAAATTTAGCTCGGGAAAATCCTATAGGCATTTCTAACCTAGATTGTGCTTAGTGAGAGCCTAAGTTAAGTTAGTAAGGCTTTTCTAACCTATGGGGAAGTTAGTGGGTTGCTACAGTCTCCCATCCTAAAAGAAAATCTCGTCCCGAGATTTAACTAGGGTTAGTGGGTGAGGGTGAGAATAAATGGGGATATTTAGCACGGATTTGGTCCTCTCATTCCCAAGTATACTCTGGTCCTCTTTGGGAGTCCCAGCGTACCTTAACGATAGGAATCCGGTGGTGTTTTAGATTTTTGACATCTCAGTCCATAATTTCCACTGGTTCTTCAGTGAAATTGAGCTTATCATCCAATTGAAGCTCTTTCATAGGAATGACGAGTGATTCGTCATATAAACTGTGGAAAACTAGAAGGGGGTTGAATAGTTTTACGTCTTTTTAATTTATACAAAAACTTGGTTTCAATAAATTGATTCGAGTTTATTCAATTGTTTGTTTGAAAAGCCTTTGATTAGAGTTAAGGATAAAAAACAACTATATGATATAGTATATGTGTGTACTTTTAGGTTTGTTATGAAAACTTTGTTTTTGAAAACTTAGTTTAGTTTTAAAACCTCGTTTACTCTTAAAGCTTTGATTCGATCTTATGTGAACTCAAGTCTTGAACAATATGAACAACTATATCAAGGTATGAAAAATAATAATGATGTAAGCTAAGTATGTAAATCAACACATGCATAATATAAACAATTATAGCTATACGAGATGTAAGTAAGTAAACTAAGTAATAAGTTAGAGATGGAAATATCTAACCGCGAGACAAAGGATTTATAGTGGTTCGGCTACAAGGACACCTTCCTTGCCCTACTCCACTTCCTAAGTCACCTACTCGGGAATTTTCTTCACTATGTCAATAAGCTCCCTTATGGCGGAGAAAACCTTACACAACTTTTGCTTACACCAATTAACGACACTAAGCTAAATGTCGGGTTCTAATTGTAGCTAGAACCAATCTCACAACACACCACAACTTCTTCACTACTTCTTCACAACTTCTTCACTACACAACTTCTTCACTACTTAGCTCTAGATCTTCACACCACTACTTCTTCTTCACAACACTACTTCTACTTCACAACTTCTATTCACAACTATCACACCTAAATATACTCTTTACAAATAATATATACAACTACAAAACTATATTCACAAATCTACAATACTTCTTAAACTTGAGGTTGAAGGAGTATTCTTCTCTTGCACTTTGAATGAGGTAGGATGAGGAAGGAATAAATCACTTGAAACAAGGATTAATAATCTTATGATCAAAGGGTTTAGAAGGATGTTTAGAGAGGATTGGATCTGAAAATTTTAGTGCAAAAGGTGGGGAAAAATACCAGGTTTGAGAGGGTATTTATAGGCAAAAGTTTCTGACAAGAGGAGCGTGCCGGCCCCCTTAAATGGTGGCCGGCCCCCTTAAAATTAAGGGGGCCGCCCCTTATAATTAAGGGGGCCGCCCTCCTGAAACGGGCAGTTTTCTTGTCTTTTTCTGGGGAAAGTTTATTTGGTGAAAAACTAACTGATTTTGGTTAAAAATTTGAATTCATATATTTATTATGAATAAAACATTTTCCTTTATTACCAAAAATGTTTTTCAAAAATATATAATAAGTTTATTTAATTTTATAAACTTTGTAATATTTAAATAAATATCCCTTTGATCATAAAATGTATTAGTCACTTGTTTATTCATACCTTGAGTGATTATGTTGGATGAGATGATATAAACTTACTTAAGAACTTGTTTTCGTATTAACTTTGCGTTTAATGTTTTTACATTTTGTGATCGTCAAAACATAGAAATATCGAAAAATATAAATATCGTTTTTATGCATTATTTATATCAACATAAACACTTCTTAAGATTTGAGACATGAAATGTGTCGTGTATGTTACTTAGTTCATCCGACAATTCAAGTCGGTATGCCACCGGACCAATTTGTTCAAGAACCTTAAATGGTCCGATGTATCTCGGATTAAGCTTTCCGAAACGAAAGACACCTTTCCTAGGTGAAACTTTCAACATAGCCTTATCTCCGACCTGAAATTCTAAAGGCTTACGTCTTGTGTCGGCATAACTCTTTTGCCGATCCCTTGCGGCTTGTAAGCGTTGTGAGCGTTGTGGTATTTGAACTATTTTCTCATTAGTCTCATGGATTATCTCTGGCCCCGTAAGTTGAACTTCTCCAACTTCGGCCCAGCAGACAGGGGATCTGCACTTACGTCCATAAAGTGCTTCAAACGGTGCTGCCTTAATACTGGCGTGATAACTATTATTATACGAGAATTCAATCTACGGTAAGTGTTTCTCCCATCCTTTTCCAAAATCTATCACACATGCTCGAAGCATATCTTCGAGTGTTTGGATAGTTCTTTAACTTTGACCGTCGGTCTGCGGATGATATGCCGTACTCATGTCTATCTGAGTTCCTAAGGCTTTTTGCATAGATTGCCAAAATCTCGACCTGAAACGAGAATCACGATCCGATATGATAGATATTGGCACTCCATGTCGGGAAACTATTTCCTTGAGGTACAACCTAGCAAGGGTTTCCATATCATCCGTTTCTCGTTTAGGAATGAAGTGAGCTGATTTCGTAAGGCGATCAACTATTACCCAAATAGTATCATGCCCGTTGGATGTTCTAGGTAGTTTTGTGATAAAATCCATTGTAATTCTTTCCCACTTCCAAATGGGAATCTCAGGCTGTACCAATAAGCCGAATGGCTTTTGACATTCAGTCTTCACTCTAGAACATGTTAAACACTTCCCACGTATCTAGCAATGGATGCCTTCATGTCGGGTCACCAATAGTGTTTCTTCAGATCCTGATACATCTTTTCAGAACCCGGGTGGATGGAGTACTTATATTTATGGGACTCGTGCATTATTACGTTCCTTAAGTTACCATGATAAGGTAACCATCTCCGACCTTTAATACAACGAGTTCCGTCTGAACGTATCTCAAAAGCCTTATCCATCCCTCATAAATTCTCAATTTTACGATCTTCCTTTTCAAGGGCTTCATTCTAGGCTTTGAGTATTTGAGATGGTAAATTCGAATGAAGAGTCATAACTAATGACCTAACTCTAAGTGGTTTGATTCGTTCCTTACGGCTCAAAGCATCTGCTACTACGTTAGCTTTGCCAGGGTGGTAACGAATCTCACAATCATAATCAGCGAGCAGTTCTATCCATCGACGTTGTAACACCCCAACCCAACAAGGGTAGAAGTATCACATTATGGTGGCATATCAGAACATACAACGCAAGCGGAGACTTATAAACATAAAGTTACAAAGGATATTCTAAAGATTACAAAGGAAATACTAACTCTATACAAGAATGAGAATACAAAGCTAAACAAAAATCTAATCGAATCCAAGTCCAAGTCTAATCCAAGTGTCAATATGCTTCTAATCATTGGGGTAGTCCACTAACACTCCTATGCACTCTTCACCCAAACCCAGCTTCCAACCTAAAACCTGCCGCAGGAAAAGAAATGCGGCTGAGCTTAAAAAGCCCAGTGAACAGATATATAACAAACGGATAATCAAAACGTATATAAGTATGAGAAATAGGACATCATAAACTTTTGCTGAAAGGAATATCATCTGTCAAATGCACAAGAGATCAACGAACAGCCGAACAATATCATAAGTCAAGCAAACGAAGGATCATAAAGATATCAACGTAAGCATAATCATAAGAGAATAATGAGCACGTAATAACAAAGGCTTGTCTACCCGAGACACTCGAATAGACATACGAACATAAAGAAGCCACGAGCCGACCTACCCGAGACACTCGAATAGATCTCCTACACATAATCATATAATCCTACAAATCAAAGTGCACAAAGAGGGGAGACCTCTAAGTACCAAAATGGAGTAGCTAGCTCCCACGTGGGAAAGTGTAAAGCACACACTCAACCCCACCCTACAATAATCCAACATAATCCGACAAGCCTAGGATGCATCCATACGCCCCCCCTACAAAGCAAATCATACATATCATAATATCCAAGTGTACACATAATATATCCGACAAATGGGGACGCCGTGGATCAATCACACCTCCACAGAAAGTGTCATGCCATCGGTGCTTCGATGACACGCCCATGGTACCTCCATGAGTAGAATAAAAACTCGGGCATAAGAACAGAACAAATCATATCATATCCAACATCATATCATATCCAACAGAACATATCAAACTGAACTGAATCATATCATAGCAAACAAATAGTAGACGGATATCAAATCATAGAGTCATATCAAAGGAATCATATCAACGAATCATATCACACGGATCAAAGCAAAAGGGATCATAGCAATGGCTCATATCAAAAGGAATCACAGCAAAGTCAAGGATCAAAGAGTCATGAGAAGTCCCTACTGAGAAGGGATAGAATATCTGTACCTCAAACCGCAACTAAAACCATATCAGAAACAAGGATAGGAAGTTACTCCTTCTTCAGCGAATCTACACGAATTAATGATCGTCTTATTATTTATAAGCTCATTTTAAATCAAATTACTCCCTTTAGTTTTCTTTCTATTTTTAGAAGCTTCCTATTTTTAGTAACTTGTCAAATATAGTAAGTTTCCCGAATTAGCAAGTTTTCATATTTAATAAGTTCCCGAAATAGAAATTTTATACTTTATGTTTATAAATGACCATTTAAATAATCTCTAAGGGCTAAATGACCAATTTAATAGTTTAGGGTGAAAATGTCGTTTAGGGTTATAAATTATTAAAGTTTAATATTTAAATATGTCAAATATTTAACTTTAGGGTTTAAAATGTAAATAAATGTCAAATGACTGCTTTAAACCCCGTCGTTTCACAATTTATAAAATGCATTCTTGATAATATTTAGACCGCAATTATGTTACTACATCTTAACCCCTTCGAACCAAATGTATATTCAAGCATACATGACAATCCTTTATATTCGAAACACATCACTCTTTAATTGGTTTAGACTTCACGTGAAACAACAAACACCACTCTTGGTATTCTATTTTTATCGAGACCAACAAATGAGAACCAAGATTTAGCATGATCAAATCAACCTTTAATTCATTTCTTATTAATCCGGTTATTAAACATATCTTCACAATATTTTACTGATCTAAATCGTCAAAAACTCAAGTGTGTAAAACATGCATGTTTCAAACGTATTTATTTATTTATTTATTTATATTTATATATACCATAACCTGTTATTTGTTTTCCTCACTTTACAAGTATTAACAATATTTATGTGTAATGTGATCTCATGCAAACCTCACCAATTCGAATATTTGGTATGACGATATATACGAATGCATAACTGATCAAAACAAAAGTAAGTTCGACATATATAATTCATATTTTTATATTTTCATGCTACGTATATAAATATATTATTCATCTACCGTTTAACGAAACATTTACATTCATCTTAACATATTTATTTCGATTTCTTTGACATGTTCCATTTCTAATTATATATGATACGTATCTATATATACCGAGTAGGTTTCGAAACAGAACGATAGATGGTACCTCAAACTGTAACGTGAATAAATCAAGACGAATACGTCGCGAGTATGATCAACACCAACTGACCACGGTCACTAAGATTCAACGAGAAACGATCGAAACTAAAAAGAACCCAACGATCACCAAAACAAATGATTATACCCACGAACAGATCACCAACGAAACTAGAGCACCCAAAAACTGATTACTACCCTACTATGCCTCCTCGTATTACCTTTCTTGGAAGGAAAAAAGAGAGCTGCCTGTAAGAATGTGACATGTTATTATGTTTCATTATCATCTCATATTGAATTGTAGGTTACATATACTTAAATGTATACTTATTATGTAATCAAATAATTCAATATTATAATGATTGCTCCTAATGGTACTTTAAGTCTTGACCGTTTTATTTGTTAGTATTGATGGACATACTAACTCTTAAGCCTATATATATGCCTAGTCCTCTCTCTTACACAAATACCACAACAAGTATTGACATCAGTATCATCAGCTCTCACACTCAATAAGTGGGTAGGAGACACTAGTCGTTTTCAAGTGTTTCTATACTCGATTCCCGTGACATGCGCTCCTTCGGACGTTTTACTCGTTTATGGTATTATGTCCTGGTTATTCATCGTATTCCTACCATCCTCGTGCATCAACAGTAATGTTTCCCTCCTCATCGAATAATATGTTCATGCTCTATTGTCTCATCCACATATCTGCAACCTGCTTCACATGTGCGCTTATCCAGCGCCGGTTTTGAATAAGATCAATACTCCCATATTCATACACTGAACTCCACGCTCACCTGTTTGATTGGTTTGCCCTTCACACCTACGACCGTAACTCATTTCGGTGCTTTATCTTGCTCCTAGTAACTCACCGCTTTCCATTGATGATCACATCTTCATTTTATTTACATAGTTACCCTTGATATAAATCGTTTAACTACTTGTCTATAACCAAATACAATTTCAACAAGAAACACTAAACTGCACTCGGTCTCTTGGCCCGCTTCCAAATGCTCAAATTGTTGAATAGGCAACCATGATACGGCACGCCGTAAAGTAAGTTTTGTAGCATGGGAGGTCCAACTAACAAGCCAGAACGAAATACCCTTCCGTCTACTTATACCCCTTGAACTCCGGAGCATCAGCCTGTACGTTGCCATATCTATCTACTACATACTAATAGCTAAACACGCCGTCAAAGTGGATAAGTGAAAGTCAACTGCGCATGTTAACATCTTACTTAAAGGCACAATTATATGTAATTACACTAATCATTCTTAAACACCATTACCTATAAAAGTCACCACGTAGTTATCTTGCCTACCCCCACCCCAACATTAAATACAACCAATTAAAACACAAACGTTGACGGACGCTTCAAACCCCGACGGTCTGACGCCGGTTCTACTTCTGACCCATTTCTCGACCACCTACGAAAGTGACCGATTCCTTCACACTCGACACTATTCTTCACGGCCAACGAGTCAACCGGATTGACAACACCCGGTACCGGGTCTTCAAAACATTATTCCATTTCACTTGCACAGTACATAAATCTTATTCCAACATCGCTACCCGCCATTCAAACCCCTATCTAAAATACAACCATCTCTACAATCAATTACAAAACCGGTTTGACGGACCTTCCAACCGGCGGCGTTAACCCAGTTTAATCTGAACCCGTCTTTCGACCAACCTTAGCAAGTTGACCGTACAATCGATCCATTTTTTGCTTGAATGGTTCAACCGGTTGAACCACCCGGGCTCTGAACAGGTCCAAACATTATCGTTAAATTGTCAAATCTCAACCACTTTATGTTTTTCAGTTCAACGCCCGCTTTTGTAAACCCAAAATTATTATCCACAAAGTCTACACACACACCGGGTGACCCGGACGCTTCAAACCCGACGGTGGCGGTGTTAATTGACCCATTTCGCACCCCACCTAGAAGTTGACCGATTTCCTCATCGATCCTTTTATTCTGTCAACCGGAACGGTTCAAGCTGAACACCGGTGAACCGGGTTTCTCCAAAACATTACCCAATTACTCATAAAAGTCACAATAACTCTTTATTCTACATTTCCCACCATTAAAAACAAATTCTACTCAACATCTAAAGTACAATCGAATTAACAACCCGGTCGACCCGGGAACTTCAAACCCGGCACGGGGTTGAAACCCAGTTTAATTTACCCTTTCTCGACCCAACCTACAACTTCCCCGCGCCCTCATTCCTCTGCTTGGAATGTTCAACCGGTTCGCGCCCCCCCGGTCCCTGAACCAGCGTTTCAAACATTCATGTAAACGTTTCCAAATCTTCAACGATTTATTGTTTTTCGTTTATAACCTATAAACTTTTTTTTATCAATAAACTATGTGTCGCTATAAAATCCCGTTGCTATGCACGGGTACTCGTCTAGTGTTGCTAAATGTACTGACTAGTCACATTTTTCCGCGTTTCCATATATGACTAAGAATGAAAATAGTTAGATGTATTAGTATTTTTTGGATAAAGGTGGTTAATTAATAGCAAATGATAATTTGTCAAAAATTTGCATCTGCTTATGATATGAACGAATCAAAGAAAAGAAAGAACTACTATGTTGGTTGCGAAAATTATTATAATCATAATTTGTTACTCTCTATGAACCTATATCATTTAATTGTGTCATTAGTCTTTACGTCCTTTTTATGGTTAATGTTCATGACATCTATACTCTATAGTAGTAACATGATTAGTATATGGCGTTATGACAATGGCTGTTGTTATAATTTTTGGATTCAACAATTATTGTAACTTATTGTAACTTATAATTTAATTGGTTCCCATTATGACTGTTAATTAAATTAATTGACATATTGAAGAATTTGGATGTTACGCACTTATAATTTAATTGGTTCCCATTATGACTGTTAATTAAATTAATTGACATATTGAAGAATTTGGATGTTACGCATGATTCCCTTTTAATTACCGAACTATTTTCTCTCTTTATTATATGACATTAAGAAGAGATCAATTTGTTAGTCACCAAAGTGGTCAAGTTGATTTCGAATTTTAGTCATATGATGTTAAAGAATGCTATAAATGAACTTTTTATTAGTTGATAGAAATTATGAATTTTTCCCAAAAGAAAAATTATTCTTCTATAACTAATAAATTTAAAGATGAAAATTGGTATACTTTGTCATATGTATATAGTTATCCAAAGATGTGTATATATTTGACGAAGTCTATTTTATTTTCTTGTAAAGTTTTATTTCATTCTAATAACAATTTAAAGCTATTTATATATTATATGACATTAAGTGAGATTAATTTGTTAGTCACCAAAGTGGCCAAGTTAATTTCAAATTTGTAGTCATATAATTCATGTTGTCTTAAAGAATGCTATTATGAATTTTTTATTAGTTGATAGAGATTATGAATTTTACCCAAAGGAAAAATTATTTTTCTATAACTAATAATCTTAAAGATGCAAAATAATAACTTTTGTCATATGTATATAGTTATCCAAAAATGCTTATATATTTGACAAAAGTTTATTTATTTTCTTGTAAAGTCTCATTGCATTCTAATAATGATGAGGATATATTGTTGTGTTTACCCAAAGGAAACCAATAATATATATTTCATAAAGCATTTACATTTTCCGCAATTAACCTTCACTCCCAAGCTTCTTCCGTTACCTTGTTTACCGGTGTGAATTTCTCCGAATGAAGCGAACAAGTCACTTTCCATTTAGGAGCTTTGGATATTGACTTGGAGCTATTGGAGGATAGGCCTATTGATCTTACTGATTCTTGTACAAAGGCTCCAAAATCACACCATAAGGCATGGACAAGGTCTAATAGACTATGCTTGAACTTTATGCGGATGACAATTGCCAACAACATTAAGTCTTCTCTTCATGGCATTGAGAATCAGAATGCTAAAGATTTTCTTAAGCTTGTGGAAGAGAAGTTTCGTTCTGCTAATAAAGCATTAGCAAGGACATTCATGGCTGAACTCACCACCATGAAATTTGATGGTACAAATAGTATGCAGCAACATGTCCTTGACATGACCAATATCGCAGCAAGACTTAAGACACTGGGTATGAATGTGGATGACTCTTCTTGGTGCAATTCATAATGAATTCACTTCCTTCTGAATATGGACCGTTTCACATCAATTATAACACATTAAAGGATAAGTGGAATATTGATGAACTGTCCAGTAAGCTTATTCAAGAGGAAGCAAGACTAAAGAAACAAAGAGTTCACTCTATTAACCTGGTGAATCAAGGAGTTGACATGAAGCAGTAATCTCCTTGAAATTATACACACTAATATTTGTGGACCATCTGATACTCCATCCTTCACTTGAGAAAATATTTTATCACCCTTATAGATGATTTTTCATGTTATGGATATGTCTATTTGTTGCATGAAAATCTCAATCAATAACTGCCCTTGAGGTGTTTGTAAACGAGGTTGAGAGGCAACTTGACAGAAAAGTGAAAATCGTAAGATCTGATAGAGGTGGTGAATATTATGGAAAGTATGTTGAATCTAGACAGTGTCCTGGTCCCTTTGCAAAGTTCCTCGAAAATCGCGGCATATGTACTCAATATACTATGTCGGGCATGCCACAACAAAATGTCGTGGCAGAAAGGCGAAATAGAACATTAATGGAGATGGTTAGGAGCATGATAAGTAAATCCTCTTTACCCAAAAGTTTGTGGATGTATGCACTTAGAACCGCAGTGTATCTGTTAAATAGGGTTCCTAGTAAGTCAGTTCCAAAAATTCCTTTTGAGTTATGGACTGGAAGGAAACCTAGTTTGAGACACCTGCATGTTTGGGGTTGTCCAGTAGAAACACGGGTTTACAATCCACAAGAAAAGAAATTGGATTCTCGAACCGTTAGCGGTTACTTTATTGGTTACCCAGAGAAGTCCAAAGGGTATAGGTTTTATTTTCCAGACCACAGTTCTAGAATTGTTGAAACAGACAATGCCAAATTTCTGGAAAATGGTGAAGTTAGTGGGAGTGTTGAGAATCAAGTTGTGGATATTAACGAAATAAGGGATGATGATCCATCACCCATGAATATTCATAAATCCACAACTGCACCGAATGTTATTCCTATAATTAAAAATCAAGAACAACATTTGAATAATTAACAAGCACCCCATGAAGAAACTAACTTACCAACTCAAACAAGTGAACCTGTTGAAGTAGCATTAAACAAACCTGCAAGGGTTAGAAAGTCAGCTATTCCTGATGATTATATAGTTTACTTGCAAGAGACAGATTTTGATATTGGCATTGATGATAATGACCCTGTAACCTTTTCACAAGCCATAGAAAGTGATAAGTCTGAAATGTAGATTAATGCTATGAAAAAAGAGTTAAAATCAATGGCTCAAAATAAAGTCTGGGATCTCGTAAAGTTACTAGAAGGTTCTAAACTAGTTGGTTGGAAATGAGTCTTTAAGACCAAATGCGACTCTAAAGGCAATGTTGAAACATATAAAGCTAGACTTGTAGCCAAAGGTTATACTCAGAAAGATGGCATTGATTACAATGAGACTTTTTCAACCATCTCAAAGAAAGACTCATTGAGAATAATATTGGCATTAGTAGCTCATTTTGACTTAGAGCTACATCAAATGGATGTGAAAACCGCCTTTCTGAATGGAAATCTTGAGGAGGAAGTTTATATGAAATAACCTGAAGGGTTTTTCATTGAGGGTAAAGAAAAGATGGTGTGTAAATTGAAGAAATCAATATATGGACTTAAACAAGCTTCTAGGCAATGGTATATTAAGTTCAATGATACCATTAAATCTTTTGGTTTTGAAGAAATCATCGTTGATCGATGTATATACCGCAAGATCAGTGGGAGCAAGTTTATATTTTTGCTTCTATATGTTGATGATATTTTACTTGCAACTAATGATTTTGGTTTATTGCATATGACTAAAGAATATCTCTCTAAGAATTTTGAAATGAAAGATATGGGTGAGCATCCTATGTGATTGGAATTTAATATTTCGTGACAGATCTAAAGGTCTATTAGGACTCTCAAAAAGCCTATATCGATAAGATTCTTGAGAGATTCAATATGAGCAAGTGCTCAAACGATATAAGCAAGCCGATGAAAGTTTGTAGCTTGTTATGAGGCTACTATTCATGTATTATGACTGCGGAACTTTATTTCAGGGCTTGGGGTTGTCGACACTATAAGCAAGCCGCTGAAAAATTATTGTAATAATTCCGCAGTAGTATTCTTCTCTAAGAACGATAAGTACTCTAAAGGTAAAACAAATAGAAATAAAGTTCCTTATCGTGAAAAGAGGAAATTCAGAAACAAAGAGTGTATCTAGAACACATTAGTACAGATCTCATGATAGTTGATCCTCTGACCAAGGGTTTACCACCAAAGACATTTACGCAACATGTTCAGAGGATGGCTCTTGGTTGTATTGATAACTAATTATGATGTTCTAAACACTCTTGAGCTCAATAAAATGTTTCTGATTTTATTTCTTATTCATTATGTTATTATGCATGCATTTGTGTTTGAATAAGAAATTTGTATGTATTGTCATAACAAGTATGTGGACTGTATGTTATTTATATATAACTTATGAATCTAGCATGATGAGCTCATAATGTTGTGATATATGGAAGGGAGTATACGAGAATACTGTGTATGACCGCCATAATCCCCATTATGTGGTTTGTTGTGTTGAGATGCTTATGATGACGGTTAATAAGATTTAATTTGCTAGCCTTATGTTGTACCATGTAGGAATATCATGTCAAGTGGGAGAATGTAAGAATGTGACATGTTATTATGTCTCATTATCATCTCATATTGAATTGTAGGTTACATATACTTAAGTGTATACTTATTATGTAATCAAATAATTCAATATTATAATGATTGCTCCTAATGGTACTTTAAGTCTTGACCGTTTTAGTATTGATGGACATATTAACTCTGAAGCCTATATATATGCCTAGTCCTCTCTCTACCCAAAAGACACAACAAGTAGAATCATTTAGCTATCCATCAAGCTCTCTACACTTAAGTGGGTTAAGGGAGAGAAACTAGTCGTGTTCAAGTGTTCTCTATATCATGTCGGCATTGATACGGCTTCCGGTATGTTGTGCTCGTTCATCTTATCTATGTGGTTATTATCTTATTCTAAGATCATTGTGAGATAATACTTTAATGTGTTCATCATGTATACTGATGCTTATGTCTACACATATAATTGCTTACATTATAAAATAAATAAATGAACTTTTTTTTAGCAGTTCATGAACTGTTTACTAAACGTTAAGTTCGTTAATTACAACCTTACTAATAAATATTCATCAGCTAAAAAGGATACTTATAAACGTACACCAATATGATCTCTAGACCAAACAACATATTGAAGGAACTTACAAAGAAATCGAAATTTTGTTTCATAAAAAGTTTCTAGCTTATTTATATATGAAATTTTGCTTCAACTTACACTTTTATGTGGATCAAGACTGTGTTAAAACTAGAGGGTTTGTGATGTCACGAGACCTCGATAAAACTGTACCCCATACGAGATTCCCAGTTTAGCTTACGGCATCAAAGTCTTCTTTGGACTTTTCCAATTCTATTTCTTTTTTATCAATCAGGGGGCAAGAGCTAATTATCATGAAAGACACGATATCTTCGAACTGTACTGATGCATTACGTATTTAGTTATTATCTAGTTAGTCCATCAATAAGTTAAATAAAAACAAAAATTTTACTAAGCTTGATTATTAAGCAAAAATCGTTGGTCTCAATGATCAGGTCACAAGTTCAAGTTGTCATCTTATCATTTGAACAATTAAACTTCTTACACGATCAATGAGACTAATGATTTTTTGCCCTAACACTTTTTACCCTTTTCTATTCCCGGTCTCTCGAAGATCTTCGTTACATTTTGCATCCATCATCGCTCGCAAAAATAATATTCATAATATCTTTGGTAATTTAAGAATAATTTATGTCAATATCTTCTGACTAGACACTAAAACAATTAGAGATGCAAATGCTATTTTTGATAGTAGAAGTCCTCAAAAGTAAATTAATGAAAGGGTTTAACGTATTCCGATTTCCGAATATGTTCAGATATTCACATGTACAATTTGCGTAGGTACTAAAACCTGTTCCATAGGCCACGAAATACAACCAAAATAATCACACGCAAGATGTCTTCCCGCTCTAACCATGACAAAAAAACCGAAGCCGCTAACGGCCCCGTAGAACCTCACTACCGTGGTGTTCGTAAGCGTCCTTGGGGCCGCTACGCGGCTGAAATTAGAGACCCTGGAAGTTTCAAAAGCCGTATTTGGCTTGGTACTTTTAATACAGCAGAAGAAGCCGCTCTAGCTTATGATTCAGCCGCTCGTCAGATTCGAGGCAACACAGCCAAAACTAACTTCCCAGCCGCACTTCCACCTGAAGCACTCGAGCTTAGGCTCTCGAGCTATTCTTCTGGTGGACACGCGGCTGCTGAACCCATGTTTGTGTATCATCCTGCAGCCCCACTTCCACCAAGAGCACTCGAGCTTAGACTCGCGAGTTATTCTTCTGGTGGACACGCGGCTTCTGGACCCATGTATCCGTATCATCCAGGAGTGACAAAAAATGACGTTCACAATGTGAATATGTCATATGAGACAT
>LBNU01034469.1:10380-30799 GCA_014162995.1 Artemisia annua | reverse complement strand
TTAAAAAAAAATCAAACAACATATGTTAACTTAAATTCAAATGATAACATTTTACAAAATGGTGCAATATTAACGAAAAAATTAAAACGGATTGAACCGGCATTTTTGCTTGAAATATTTGTCCACACATTTTTGCTTGAATTATTTACACACATATCAGCTACTCCTTATGCTAATCAAACAACATATGTTAACATATCATTTCCACAGATATCATTTGCACAAATTTTTGCTTTATTAAAATGGATCATTCGCAATATTAACAAAAAAAAAAATCAAATTCCTATTTGCTTGAATTATTTGCACACATATCATTTCCACATATATATTTTCCTTATTTTAAGGGATTTTCACTCTTAATTAACCTCCCTAATTTACCTCCTTGTGTTTCTCCCGAATTTGTTGAAATTTTTTTTCGAAATCTTACTAAAAGTAGTGATGTTTCCACGTGTCATTCTTTTAGAATTTTGAGAGAGTTTTTGCATCCAAAAATAGCAATCACACTTGTGCTATATATAGGTTGAGATACTAAAAGCTTAAGTAACCTTATAAATGTAAAGATGGTGCTTAGGAGGTTTGGTAGTAACATCAACTTCTCTAATGGTTTAAGAGATCCAACACATCGTTGTCTTATCAATTAAGTGGTACATGCACGAACATTTTTACTTTGATCGAAATTGCAATATATTGATTAACTGTATTTAAGTTGCTAACGATCAACTATATCTAATTGTTTTTGTAGAGCGTCAAGAAGCATTAAGAAAGAGATCGAGAAGTCAAAAAAATTGTATCAAGAACAAAACATGAAAAATGCCAATGAACAACAACGATAAAGACAACAACAACAAAAACAAGAATGACGCCACGGCCATCGGTGGGATGAATACTTAGCATTCATATTAATATACGTTACAAATTAAACATGCATTTTTGTCTTTCACACACATTCTAATCATTTTTTCTTTTATTGCAGGTTTAATATTTCATGGTTAATCAACATCAAAATTTAAGGTAATACGTATTAAACTTTGATATTTTTGGGTTCCTTTTGTTTTTAAGTAGGTTCCTTATTTTTTTAGGACCAATTTTTAAATCACATCGTTATATTTTTTTTACAGGCAATTAATTCCAAATTCAAAGGATTTTAAAAGGATTATGGGAAACAATTCCAAATAAGTTATAAGACTTATGCGCCAACTATTTTAGAAAATGCCTAAATGAAGAAAAAAAATAAAAAAATAATAAAAAAAATCTCACCTGATAATCACTTAGTTAGGACTTTCGGTTGCTTATTCTCTTATGATTTGGACTTTATATCAAGAATCTTGAGCTGGCAGGTTATAAGAGCAGTATAGGGTATGCTAAATGGAGAAACATTGGTTAAATGGTGATATTATGAAACTTGATATAATGGAAATATGGACTTGCTTCTCTATCACCCCTGTATTGAGACCATGATGAGTGTTGTATAATTATTTTAAAGTTAAACATGTATTTCTTGGTGCTCCGTAGTGTTAATTTTTCTTAAAGAACCTCGATTTTGTCTAAATGTAACTGGTCTTAAAAACTTTTGTCTAGTAATATTGTTTAAAAATTTTTTGCACGCAATTCAGTGGTGGAGCTAGGAAAATTTTGTGGGAGGGCTGAAACAAATTTTTTTCGGGAAATACATTAGATGGGAGGGCCAAAATAATTTTTTTTTTCCGGAAATACACATGAAATCACAAATAAATACACTAAGGGCTTAGACCTAGAGGGGCCGGGACCCTTCCCGATCCTCATGTGGCTCCGCCCTTGACCCAATCCCGTTTATTCATGGTTCCGTCACTAAACTCGGTATCTATATCTTCTAATAAAGCAGAGTATGAAAAAGTCTATTCTACCCCTATTAAAAAATGATTCTGAAATTCTAGAGCGTCTAAATTTGTCATTTTATCTAATAAATTTTAAATTAACACACTAATTAAGGAATGAAACAAAACTTATGCCGGAAGCCTCACCAAATTCGGGACCAGTTGTTACCCACCCCATTTGTTACGTAAAAAACTTACCTGCCAAATCCCAAAAGCTTTATACAGATTCATTCAAAAAAGCCATTTCAAAAGAACATAGACCGCCATCATCATCAGTTAATCGCCAGTATTTTCATATTCGAGTCTTCAGGAAACTAATCACGATCAGCATTGTAGCGAGAGTATGATTTCTCAATAACAACCACGATCACCATTTTTCATTCTTCATCATTTGTTAATCTTTCATATCTTCAAGTAAGATATCTTTGTTCTTAAGCTTCTAAATTTGAAATTTAATGTTGGGATTTATATTCTTAATTCCGATTATATTAAATATTTAATTGGATGTTATGTTCACTAAAGGATTTTATTTTCTATGAATATCAAGTGTTTGATGAAATGCCTAAAAGAATTCATGTTTTTTTTAGGTTACCATATAACAAGAATGAAGATGATACCAAATCCGTTTATCTAAGGTAGTGCGTCCAACTTATTTAAGTAGACAATTTTACCCATTAATGTCATCATTGACTGATTCGATTATACACACCGTATGCTTCTATATTCAACTTATTATGATTTGCATAAATGCACATTTAAAAAAGAAGGAATGCTACTAGCCTTTGACCTGTTTGTGCTCGGGAAGTAGACAATTTTACCCATTAATGTCATCATTGACTGATTCGATTATACACACCGTATGCTTCTATATTCAACTTCTGTTGTAGCCGAGTAACTATTTATGTGTATGGGTCAATATGGGTACGGGTCGAAACCGGTTGTTTTTTAGTATTGATCAAATGGGTCATATCTTTGATCGAAACTCTAATAGTTCAAAAAAGTATTTTATATGTAATTGGGTATGTATTATGTGTATATACTGATAGATTCTTTCATGAGTTTTCATATGCTATCTCAAAATATAATGGTTAATAATAAGTATTTAATGACTATGGTACTTGATGATTGCTTGGGGTAGCTTATTAAAACGGACCATTGCTTATTGATAGAACAAATAAGCATTTTTCGGTGTTGATATTCAAGCTTACTCTTTAATTTTTTGAAAAATGAATCTCATGTTTCTTTAGGAGTTAATTAATGATGTTTTCTGAATCAAAGATGAAGATAAAGAATGAGTTAGTCTTAGGTTTCAGTATTAACTATGAACATTGCATGTAAATACACTGGAGTGCTAAAAGTCACTGATAATTAGTCTTCTGAAGTCCTCAACTGATAGTTAGTCTTCCATTTGTTAGTGCCAAAAGTCACTGATAGTTTTAGTGTTGACACTAAAAAAGGATAAAATAGTACCATTTGTTTACACATACATAGTAGTATTATTTAAAGACCATAATCTAAGAGGGCATTGACTTATTGATAGTTATTCTTCCAATAGCTCAAAACTATAAAATGGTCTTTTTGGTTACTTGATGCATTTATAAATTTCCATTGAATAACTTCATTTCATATTTCCTTTAGTTACTTGGATCTATTTTCATATTTGCTCATTCATCACATAGATGGTTTGTTTTTGAAGTTCAAAATTTAAAGGAAATGCAGGGGGTTTAGCAGCATATAGATGCTGCTAAAAATAGAGGAGAGCGTCTTTTAGATGGTGTTCAAAGTTGGGTAGAGACCGCGGGTACTCACATATCCATTGCGGAGCATGTTCTTCAAGAAGACATTAGAAACACCGCCGTCAGTATGGTAAGATGACATTAGAAAACATTCCCTCACTTGTGAAGCACCAGGAAGGTGGTGAAATTTGTGAGTCTTGTGTCAGTATGGTAAGATGACATTGAAAACATTCCCTCACTTGTGGTAATATTTTACTTACAAGAAGCTGGTAGTTGTTTAATAGTGTAGGAACATCATTGAAGACCTTAGCAATATTGAGATAAATTTACCCTTAAATTTGAAGCCTGTAATTTGTTATGGAATTGAGTTATTTGAGATATTTTAATAGCTATCATATCATAGATCTCAAAGGTAATTGGTTGAGGATTATTAATTTTAACAGCTTATGCCTTATGGTATACTTAAACTGATTAGAATATACATAAATTTTATTGTAGTGCTATGTAAGCAAGTTATTTATGAATGCCCTTACAATTTGTAACTTCTTTGAATAACACTTAAGCTTCCAAGACAAGTGTTTGCTTATATTTTTTTTTTCTTAATTTGTGTCAGCTCAAACTATCTAATACTTCAGAATTCAGATTTTGTCTTTCACACACATTCTAATCATTTTTTTCTTTTATTGCAGGTTTAATATTTCATGGTTAATCAACATCAAAATTTAAGGTAATGCGTATTAAACTTTGATATTTTTGGGTTCCTTTTGTTTTTAAGTAGGTTCCTTATTTTTTTAGGACCAATTTTTAGATCACATCGTTATATTTTTTTTACAGGCAATTGATTCCAAATTCAAAGGATTTTAAAAGGATTATGGGAAACAATTCCAAATAAGTTATAAGACTTATGCGCCAACTATTTTAGAAAATGCCTAAATGAAGAAAAAAAAAAAAAAAAATCTCACTTGATAATCACTTAGTTAGGACTTTCGGTTGCTTATTCTGTTATGATTTAGACTTTATATCAGGAATCTTGAGCTGGCAGGTTATAAGAGCAGTATAGGGTATGCTAAATGGAGAAACATTGGCTAAATGGTGATATTATGAAACTTGATATAATGGAAATATGGACTTGCTTCTCTATCACCCCTGTATTGAGACCATGATGAGTGTTGTATAATTATTTTAAAGTTAAACATGTATTTCTCATCTGCAACTTTAGAAAAACTAAATGATGGATGAGTGGTTGACTATAATATGTTGTTTTTTCAACCAAGTTTGTAAGTTTGATTACTAAGATAATTACTTCGATTTGAGTTCAAAATCGAGACTGTTAGTGTTGCTATTGGCTTATTTAAACATAAATGTAGATTTAGAAACATCTAGCAAGTAATATTTCATATCATGGATTGCTAAAATCATGAAGCTATTGACGTTTCCAAGTCATTGAACAAGTCACTTTTAGCGTAAAACTTTTTGTTAGTGATCATATGTTGTTAGTGACTTATTTTGATTTTGATGTTCACAAAGGGTGTTAAGATTTTAGTCACTTGATACACGAGACTAATGTGTGAGCACTTATACAATACATAATGTTCAACCATTTAGTAAACATGTCATGAGTATGTTACAAGTTGAGTGGTCTATGTGGAGTAAATAGAAGTTGTATTTACTTGGGCTTTTATGGAGATTCATATATTTTCACGACACAATCAGGTCAAAAAGAACATTCATGGTAGGGGTGAGCATCAGGCCAATACCGACCCGACCCGACCCGAGAAATTCTGAAACCAAAATTGGAGGAAAACCTAAACCGAATACCGAACCAAAATTACTCGAGTTCACTCGGTTCGGTTTGTGACGAGTCGGTTTCGGTCGGTTTTGGTTGTGTTTTCTCGGTTTTTGGCCCAAAACGACCCGAACCGAGAAATCCCGAAACCGAATTTGGGGAAAACCTTAACTGAATACCGAACCGTATATGGTCGGTTCGGTTTTGCTCACCCCTAATTCATGGATAGATTATTAGCTTATTCAAGTATACAAATATGCATGGTGATTTTTCAACTCATTGTTATAGCCATTTCACGCTATATCACAAATCGATTTCTTATATAAACACTATTCAACAGTTTTAAATTTACTCCCGTGAATTTCACGGGTCAATAACCTAGTTGGTTATATAACAGGACAAATGCATGGGACAAGAGTATTGTTAGCTACTTTATTGCTTTTGTGACGGAAATGATGATGACTTCCCATCATTTCAGTAACACATTTGGTACTCCCAAATATAACATTTAACATAACACAATAACGATTCACTTAACCTAACAAACACTTAACGATAATTTTCATAGCTAGACACACAAAATACTTACACTACATGTAAACATAATAACTGTACGGATAACAACAAAAATAATGAAAAAACAATGGAAACTAGTTACGACCAAAATCCGTTAACAAAACGATATTCGTTTGAACTCTTAATCTATACATACACAAACTGTGAATATACATGTTATATATACATATACACACTCACTGTGTGTAAACACAAAAACGGTACATGACGATTATAACAACGGTAATCATCAACTAGTATATTCCATTCACCGTAAAAAATAAAAAATAAAATAAAAACAAAATTAAAAAAAAAATACAGCAACACAATGGTAACCGTTAACAAGTATATATAATAACAGATTTTATTCAACATTATATGGTGAGTTTAAATGATCGATGTTATGTTAGCGCCTTGTTTAAAACAAGGAAAATGAAAAAGAAAAAGAGAATGATTTTCTTCGTAAAGAAAAAGAGAATGATTTTATTCAACACAATGGTAACCGTTAACAAGTTTTGTTTAAAACAATGAAAATGAAAAAGAAAAAGAGAATGATTTTATTCGTATCAATATACACTCAATGAATTTGTGGAGTACTGGCCGTAGGGGATCTTCGCTAATTGCATTGGTCACTTAAAAGATTACATAGGTGGAGACTATTAAATACCTGCAGTCACAATCTGAGCACGCATTGATATCATTGGAACCGATTTTGAGTAATGAATGTAACTTTCTAACACGAAACTCCAATCCAACCGGATGCCTGGCAACATGTAGTTTTTTGATCTACAACTTTTCAAGAATATGAACAATTTGTTGATTTAACTTTGCTTCATACCTGCAGTATTTGGAATTTTGGACAAACAAATGATCAACCCATTGAATATGGCCAAGTTAAATCTCATATCTGGTCAAATAATGTTGACTTAAGACTAACGGTGGTTGTGGCTCTGGGCATCATGAATACCATTGAAATGTGTTTCCACTTTGATTGTTAGGTCTCAGTATTGACACAACATACAAATTACATTGAAACAAGCTCTGAAGTAAACTTTTTACTTTCTGGATAAAGATAAAACTTTATTGACTACAAAAAATGTGCATTTCTTGCAAAAAAAAATATTTCATGTTTAGCTGTCATATAAGAACTAATAGAAACAAGAATGTATAGATATTAAGAAAGCTGAGTGAGATGTAAATTCAAGAAACATTGATTATGCACCTAAAACTAAAAAAATAAAAGCTTTTATCAATCCGTCTAAATCTTTTATATAATAAAACAAAACCCAAAGTGGGGACTTTTCCATTTCAAAAAAACTAAACCATACCTTATTTAGTAATAATATTATTTAAAAAAAGATTATTTTCTTATTAGGTAACATTTTATATTTATCCATAATACAAGTAGAAGATAAATACAAAAAATATAGATAAGAAGCAATTAACAATAGGATTAAAACTTTTAAATAATTATCTTTAATAATAAAAAAACTATAATTAAACATCATAAATCAAATAAAATAAAGATTAAATTATTTGTTTTTTAATAAATAAAAATATATGATTTAAAAAAAAATTTTAAAAAAAAACCCGCGCGTGCGCGGGCATTATAACTAGTATCCAATACCAAATTATCAATCATACTTGAAAAGGGAATGTATCAAATGACCAAACAAACAATCGTATATTGAATAACACTCTTTGCTTATCAACTCACAAACCAAACACAGATCCACAATAGTCTTAAGTTAATACCCGTTAAAAAGCTACCTTCTCAATTGAATGTTGTTATCAGTGAGAATAACTGGCGACCAATATAATCATACCTGAGACCTTTTACAAGATCTTTAAGTCGAACATAAATTAACACATGATTTGTTTGGATTCTGCTTCGAAATAAATAATGAGAGTAAATGTTTGAAGGGTTCATTATTCGAGCAGAAAGTCATAAAGAAATGGTCTTTTGTGTTGTTGTTCGGTTTCTATTAAAGATTAAGAAAGAGTTTGTAGCTGTTGTGCCTACAATTTATCTTGCGTTTTTCAGATTTTTGGCTTTGTAATAGAGATGATTGCGCTTAATTGTTGATGAGAAAAGAATGGTGTTGGTGGCTGCAAGAGGTGTGTGTTAGATCAGGTTAAATGAATGAAATCAGGGTATGCTATTAGGAATGTATGGGGTGGCCTGTATTACTATCCTAATCGACAATTTGGGCTGGAAAAAAAAAGATGTCCCCAAATTAATTCTGCTATTGTATTGCATGAAGTCCACTCAAATCTTGAATATACCACGTATAAAAAATACAAAAGACACTTACAAGTTACAATCACACTCTTTATACAAAAGAAAAGATTTGCTAGAATCAGCATGAAAAAGTCAATATTTTATATAGTGTGGAGTAATATTGGACGTAGTCTGTCTGTGCAGGGCCGGCCCTGGCTATGGGCAGCGCGGGCGACGGCCCAAGGCATCAAAAAGAGAGGGGGCATAAAGTTTTTGAACTATGAATCGGTTTATGTGAAAAGAAAAATGAGTTTTAAAAGTATTACTAGCTTTGTTTCATTGTGCCTCTAATTTAGTTAAGAAAAAAGTAAAAATGAAAGTACTCAAGTCGCCGGACATGAATGTCAGACTTTTGGAGGAAGAAGGAAGTTCAGATTTTGGGAGAAAGAAGATGTCGACGGTTTGTATTATACTTTTTGACGGTTTGTATTATACTTTTTGAGTCCATGTGGTTATTAATTAATTTATTTCAAAAATACCCCTTTAACTTTCATCTAAATTTTACTTAAGACCTCTTAGCTTTATTACTTTCATTTCTCATTATCTTTCATTTTATAACATATTTCCTTAATGTTTTCTTTTAGTACAATAGCAGTATATGTAAAACATTTGATTGATTTTCTTAGTTTCACAAATAAAGTAAGCTATTACGCTAAAATAATATGTACATATTAACATCAGTCATAACATGTTCTTTATTTTTGATTATATATAAATTTCAAATATGATAAAAATGTGTTCTAATTCTCTTGGTTTTTGAAACAACCTACAAAGTAAATAAAACTATTTAATAGTTGTCTTATGAAAATTAATATGCAAAGTTTGTTTATATGCCATACCTTTAAGTAAGGGCATTATTTTAACATTTCGCCCAGGGCATCACATGCCATTTGAAATCTCAGGACCGGCCCTGAGTCTGTGCTACAAACACACCTGAAATTAGAGGTGTGCATAGTTTAGGTAATAACTGAATAAACCGAATGTGAACCGAATCAACAAAATCAAACCGAACTTATAATCTAATTCGGTTCTCAGTTTGGATATGCTTTTGCCTATTTGAACAGACAACCGAATTTATATCAATATGTATTGTGTTATATATTTATTTATAATTTTATATATATAAAAAAACCATTACAATTTGTTTCTTTGAAAATGGGCTTAAATGTTATCCGAAATTGATTCTTTTGATGCACAATGATATCACTTGGTATAATGAGTGATATTTTGGACTTATAAATTATAATAACAAATTAAAAAATTTAAGATTTTCTTCTCGAGAGATTAGTTTTGCTTCTCCAAATGAAAAAGATTGCATTTTTATGGATATGTTGTTAGATATGTATTGTTATGTGGAAATGATTATGGTTTTATAATGTGCCTTTATATTTTGTGATATATGTTCCGGTGAAGCGAGAAGTTGAGTTCAAGGAAGCCTTTGGTAGTTTTTTCACTTTTTAGTTCATTTGATTGTTTTTATTACATCGTTAAGACGTTAACCTTTGATGTATTTAGGGGGTTGGCAACACACCCCTCACCCCATTTCCCTTCACTCACTTCCACCCAATCCCCTTATGCCACATCATCCCCCCACTTTTCCCTTCCCTCACTCAAATTTTGTTGGCAACACACCCCTCACCCTTCACTCACTTTTTTTTTCTCCCAACGGCTAGATATTTACTCCCAACGTTCGAATTTTCTTTTCTTCCCGAGCGGTAGCCTTTCCCGAACGGGGCCTCACCGTGCCCACCCCGCATGGACGGCGGCGGTGTTACCGCGCGGGGTCGACCCCCCACCGTGCCTTACCGCACCCATTGCCAACCCCCTTAGTATTTACATTGTTAGTCCTTAATTTACTTTTTAAAATTTTATGTAATGTGTTTTTCAACAATGAAATTTATTTTTAGTTAAACATGTTGTTGTATTCGAAGTAAAAGGCAAATGAAAAATTTGTACGAAGCAATAAATTGTAATGTGAAACCATGTTCTCAAGTAGTCCAATATTTGATGTGACTTATTGTAATGCGAAACCATGTTAGTTTATATATAACAATTAAATAAGTGTTGTCAGCTTAACTTGACGGCCCAATTTTATCTATGGGGAACTATTATCTCTTTTAACAAGTGAACAAAACCGACTCATGTATTTAGTAGATTGGTCTATGCAAGGCTCATTAATTGACAAACTAATCAAAAGTTGAGTTTTAGACACAAGCAAAAAAAACAAGAATCCATTGGTCGCATCATTTGTTGTCACCCGGCGGCAGGTGAACGTTGTTAAAGGTGCTCAATCATTTGAAGAGGTTAAGAAACACAATGGCACAATTTATGGAACATTTAAAGAAACTTGCTCTGCTTAGGCTTAGTCAATGATGACAGGGAATGGTCGCAAGCTATATTAGAAGCAAGCTTCTAGGCTTTGGGCACACAACTAAGGGAATTTTTGTGACAATCTTAATTACTGTTTTGTGCCCTAAATAGCTCGCGCCGATTATGGGACCAAACATGGGAAGCTATATCCGAAGATATTTTGTATAAGCAGCGAAAACAGTTTATGTATCCGGCATTGGAGCTAACCGAGGAGCATATTAAAAATTACTGCTTGGTGGAATTGCAAGAACTCTTACACAAAATGGGAAGTCGATGTCAGATTTCCATGATATTCCACAACCTGACCCTGCCCTACTAACAAACATGGATAATCGCATGATCAGGGAAGAGTTAAGCTGCAACATGGAAGAACTGAAGCTCGAACATGAAAAGCTTCATGCATTGCTTAACACAGATCAGCGGGTAATATAGGACAAAGTCATAGCCTTTGTGCAACATAAGACAGGCGATTTTATCTTTGTCTACGGACCTGAAGGCACTCGGAAAACATTCCTATACAAGACAATCATCTCCCGATTAAGATCAGAGAAAATGATTGTTCTTACTGTTGCATCGTCAGGTACACAACAACCTAAAAAGCACACTATTGCCTAAATCATCAACGTGATAGGAATAGCATCGTTGCTTCTTCCAGGAGGGTGAACAACTCACAACAGATTTGTTATACCGCTTGAGTTAATGGAAAATAGCATGTGTGAGATCAAACAAAACACGCACCTGGCATAGCTCATGAAATAAGTCAGCCTAATAGTATAGGACGAGGCACCCATGACTCTAAGGTATGCCTTCAAAGAACTAGACAAGACCCTAAGGGACATACTAGGGTACCCAAACTTGGCAAACAAGGAATGCATGTTTGGAGGAATGACTATGTTGCTTGGAGTTTTGGATGTGGGGGATGGAAAGGTGCCAGCGAAAATGAAAGAATGCGAAGATGACCCAAGTTGCATCAAAATTCCAGAAAATTTCCTCATTACACAATGAAAGTGTCCCATAGAAGAAATTGTTAGACAAGTATTTTCGGACATCACTCTAAGGCAAACAAATGAAGGCTATTTAAGAGAAAAGGCAATATTAACACTGAAAATGGTGATGAAGACGACATAAAGAACATATGTCTAGAAAGCTGCAGGGTCAATCTATCACCAACAAAAGTTCGGACGAATCTGTAAAGCATCGACCGATGCTCTCGAGCAAGAACAGTTATATCCAACGGAGTTTTTAAACTCTTTGAAGTTTCTGGGAAAGCCACCCCACGACTTAAGGCTAAAAAGGGAGCTGCCAATTATGCTGTTACGGAGCGTAAATCTAAGCCAAGGCATGTGCAATGGTACCAGGCTGATTACCTACACCAGCACCCCAAGGTATGCCTAAAAACTTGATAATAACATAGTGTTTCTGTTAGCAATACGTTTATTCACATTCAAGACTCGGTCACCTCAAGTATAGAAAAGCAATGTGAGTTGTGTGTTGCAAATAAATTTATGTTTTTCTAAAGAAAAGAAAAATATGGGTAGAAAATTAGAAATGGGCTATATTTAGAAGATTGTAACATGGGTTCACTTAGAACTAAATATTGCATTTGCAGTTCTTTTATGAAAACTTGTTTAGGTCTAGTTTCAGTAGTTTGTATTGAATTTTTATTTATTAAAACATAGATGCCAAAAGTTTAGGTATGTACGTGTCTTCTCTTAAGCATAAGTATCTTCTTAAGAGGCCTTGGCTTATATAATAGTTAGATATACTCCAGTCACTAAACCGAACTAGTAACCAAAATCCCCATGGCAAAACCAAGGCATGATCGATCACCATCCGGTTCATCTTGTTCCCAGCCTAGATCCTGCACCTCATCATCTTCTCTTCTCGTAGTACTAGTTCTAGCTCGTAGGGTAGCCCCACTCACCAGAAAAAAAAGGTTACATTTAAAAAAATTTTCATATATGTTAATGTCGATGTCGATATTTCGCTTGTGTTATTTTCATGATGGGCTAATACATGTTTGGTTTGGATGGATTTTAAGACTAAAAGATGCTAGGGATATTAAAGCTTTTAGGAAAGTATAAATATAAGTATAGATATATTTAGATCTATGAAAATTACTTTTACTAATTATTTTCCTCTTTTAAATCAACCTAATTAGAGAAGTTTCCGACACTATTAAGCAGCATACAACATTTGACTACTGTTAGATGAACCGGTGACCTTTTCTTTTTGGACCTCACACGATACTTCTTGGAAAATATAAGGTAAGCCATTTCAAACTATATCGTAATTACGTCATTGAACAACCAAATGAAGCTGGGTCCATGTCTCTTTCCTGGAAGAAGAAATATCAATAAATAATGCATGCAGCTGATGCATATCTATAACTAATTAACTATGGCCATTTATTCATTTTGAGATGCTATTGTCTAGTTCTCTTCTTATTTCCTATCCATAATCATGTCATTTCCAACCAGCAGCCAGCACACTCAATCCTCCTTATCCTTAGAGTCGATACAACCGTGTCGGCAGTTTACATTTTCTGAGATTCAGATAGCAACACATGACTTTGATGAGTCTTTGGTTATTGGACGTGGAGGTTTTGGCCAGGTTTACAAAGGGACCGTCTCTAATGGGTCATGTCGTGTGGATGCTGCTATTAAGCGGCTGGAATCAACTTCTAATCAAGGGGCTGTTGAGTTTTGGGCTGAAGTTGAGATGCTGTCGAAGTTAAGGCACTGCCACTTGGTGTCTTTGATTGGTTACTGCAATGATGGCCAAGAGATGATCCTTATTTATGAGTATATGCCTAATGGAACTCTTGCAGATCGTCTCCATAAATATCAGAATCTGACTTGGGTTAGAAGACTCAAAATATGCATAGGGGCCGCTCGTGGCCTAGATTACTTACACACTGGTACGGGTATAAACCTCGGAGTTATACATCGAGATGTTAAAAGCTCAAATATATTGTTAGATAACAGTTGGGCTGCTAAGATATCAGACTTTGGCTTATCCAAGATAGGTCCCACAAATCAGCCTTTCACTTATGTTAACACAATGGTAAGAGGTACATTTGGATATCTAGATCCAAATTACTTTTACACGGGTAAGTTGACTCGAAAGTCTGATGTGTACGCCTTTGGAGTTGTACTATTTGAAGTATTGTGTGGGAAGAAAGCAGTCGATACAAGTATTGACGAGGAACAGTGTAGTTTGGCAGCATGGGCTCACGACTCTATTAAAGAAGGTAGGCTCAAGCAAATTGTTGACTTGAATTTAAGAGGGAGAGTATCCTCTAAATGTTTAAAGGAGTTTGCGCAACTAGCTGACAGGTGTTTGCATAGCAGTCCACACAAACGGCCTACAATGGCCCAGGTTGTGACGGGTCTTGAATCCATCCTAGCCTCACAAGAGAAAGCTAACCAAATGTTTTCGCCTTCAGACATCCTACTAATTGATGTACCTGATATGCATCTCTGGCTCCCGAAAAAGACAATATTTGCTAAAATGGTACCGACGTTTCTCTTTCCATCTTCTCGGGAAAAGTCAGGTATTTTGTTCAATTCCCGTCCCTTTTCGGTTAAAAATGTTGAATTTCAATTTTTCATGTTCAGACTACCCTTGTAATATACAAAACTAGTAAGACAAAAAATGCAATTAAGGTCATTTAAATTGACATATGATAGGTTTCAGTAGTAAATAACTTGTTTCTTCTACATATATGCATGAATTTATTATTATTATTATTATTATTATTATTATTATTATTATTATTATTATTATTATTATTATTATTATTATTATTATTATTATTATTATTATTATTATTATTATTATTATTTTTATTTTTATAATTTTTTTTAGCGGCAAACAAGATTTTCATTAATCAGCTGATACACATTACACAAAGATTTAGAAAAAGAATATAACCTTTTCAAGCTTTATATTCTATTCATTCCTGAGAATTTAGGAGGTATTTGTGTTTGATCATTACAATCAAGTGTAACAAAAGGCAATGCAGCAGGTAGTGTTTGGATTTATTTATCTTTGTAACAGGATGCGCTAATTAAAACCACTAAAAAAAACTAAAATGCAACTCTTAAACCACTTTAAAATCTACCAATATCCCAAGCGAAATTGAAATCGTGCTCCCTCAATGTTCAGCCTTCCATAATTGCATCAAACACAACCTTAGGATAAGTGCTTCAAATCCTATCCATGTATGTTACTAAAATGCCATTAGCCCTAAATTAAAAGATCCCATTTGATTTACAGCTGGCCCAACCATGACCTTGCTTGGATCTTCCTTTAGTTACTTAGTCCCAAGAGTTAATAGAGTTGAGCCCATTCGATTGAATTTCAGCTTTGAATGTATCCAAGTGATGCTAAAAAATTTTAAACTTGAAACATCACCTTTTTTTTCTATTATTTCTTCCTCCAAAACATGGTTTGGAATCTTTTCAATGGCTGACATACTAATAGACTTTAGTTTAAGAGAAAGTTTTTTAAATTAACCTTTTTATGGTAGTAGATTATCCAAATGGACAGCGCACATGTATTTTACCAAAATGCTTTCGATCAATCCTCCTTTAGATATAACCACTTAAGGGTGGCCTAGTGGTAAAAGGGCTTTTGACTATCACTCTAAAATGTGTGAGGTCTCAAGTTCAATTCCTGCTAGGTGCAAACAACCTTAAGTGGCCACGCCAACCTCCTGAAAAGGGAGGGCTTCACCTGGTTTGAGTCTGTGTGGCGGTGGGTTCAAACCCCGTGGATTAGTCGGCCAAAAATGTCGGAAACCATGGTTATCAAAAAAAAAAAAAAACTCCGTTAGATATTACATTACATCCCGGCTCATCCAACTGTCAAACACACCAGCGTACATCAAATGTTCAAGCGCATACTAGCTGCGCACTCAATTGCCCATGTGTGCCTAAGCGCATAGAATAAGAGAAAACCAAATAAGTAGATTAAATCACTAAAAGACAAAGTGCAGCGCGTAGAAATTCACAGGGCGCCTACAATAACGTTTGTTTAATAAAAGGAGGAAGTGTGTTGTGTTTGTGTTTGTTTGTTATATCAAGTCCTTGTTGGTATGGATTCACAGGTTTATACTCATGCCAATTCCTCTTCATAACTTGTTTGTAGTTAACCATGTTGTGTATAAGTGGAACTGAGAATTGTAGAAAACAATAATAATGCAAACACTGTTCTATTGAATTTGAATATTGGGACGTCATGTTTACATTGACACGACTAGGACCTATATATACTTTGTGAAACGACGTGATTGATGCCACATAAACCATTGTGTCGTTTCACAATAACTAATAACTGCCAAATATTAACTAACTAGTAATTGTCATCCTAACAGGCTGTTTGGGTTAAGGTATTCGACTCAACCCATTACATTTTAGCCTTTACCAATTCGACCCATAAATACATAATACATAAAATAAATTGTTTTTAACATTCTAAGACATTACATAGGCCACAGTCCTGAGGACAGCACCAAAATCATAGCATGAATCTCTATCCAAGAGTGATGGTGTGTGGTACCGTACAAGCGTCTTTCTGCATATATTCCTTACAAATCAATGCATTTATGATGGTAGGTAAAGCTGATTGACAAAGCAAAAAGAAACCTATAAACACTAGGTAGAAGCTAAACAAATAAAACTAACCATGTGCCCCACATAAAAATGCGCTTGGAACAAATAAGTGTTCTTGGTCCAGTTTTGTAAATTGAATGAAATTGGTCCATTCTGATAAGAGTAGTATCATATGAGTTCACTTACGTAATTACTTTTATATTTCATCTGTGATATATTACCCTTATATATGTCCCTTTCTAACAACTTGTTATAAATTTGTTGAGCTTGTTATAAATTTTTCACTATTAGTGACGATTTTCCACTCGTAACTAAAGCCCTTTTTTCTTGTAGAAATATCGTTAGAAATGTTCCTTCATACTGTCGGAGGTGAAAACCAAATGTTACGTCAGTTTGATTTTGATACCATTAGTGTTGCAACAGAATACTTCTCTGTAGCTAATATGATTGGAAGATGTTCATGTGATGACATCTACAAGGTATCCATGATCATAAATCTAACTAACTGTTTTTTTAAGTACTGTGCGTGTTAGAAAAAATTCTGTTATTCAAGTTTTGCTATATATATACTCCAACTTTGTTTCATTATTCAGGGGAAGCTAAAGAATGGACAAGATATAGCAATTTTTGGACCTTCTTTTAATCGCAATAATAAATGTATCAATGAAGTGTCGATACTCGTACAGGTAGAACATAAGAATTTGATTCAGTTGCTTGGATATTGCATTGAAGGAATGAACACATACCTCATCTATGACTTTGCACCCTATGCAACTCTGGGTAGCTTATTATTTGGTACATTTCTATATTAAAACTGCATGTATACCCAGTGATAGTTTTTAAGATTATATATTGAGACTAAATCTTGCCAAACATATGTTTTAATTTGCAGATCCTGATTTTGCTCTCTTGGGCTGGGATGATAGGTACAAAATAGTACTTGGTGTTGCAAGGGCACTTGCTTACCTTCAACAGCATGCTCCCACTCTGATCATACATCGTGATGTCAACTCTTCAAACATTCTTTTAGATGAACAAATGAACCCAAAACTATCAAATTTCAAGTTTGCAAAAGGTTATACAAAAACTGATGAGGATCATTTCACAGAAATCAATCTGGCAGGAACATTGTAAGTACATTAACATTCATTGATAAAGCCATCTGAATCTTCTTCACCTTTCTTCAACTCGTAATTAGATGTCATGTTTTTTTTAACAAATCAATTGGATCCAATGAAAGGGGGCATCTAATTGTAGTTGGGTTTTTTTTTGCCACAAAGGTAATTTGTACATTTAGTATGTGATTCAGTGCTTTTAATTCCGAGTTTCGCTACATCCACAAAAGATATAAAAAAAACATCCACAAAAGTGAGATGGCTATGTGTGATTGGTGGCTTTTATTCCAATTTCTCTTTCTTCTTTATGATTCCACCAATCACAAATAACCACCTCACTTTTGTGGATGTTTTTTTGTATATATTTTGTGGATGTAACATAACTCTTTAATTCCTTTTCTTTTTATCAAAGTAAAGTAGTGTGAACTCAATTTGTATCTAGAGTTGGTTCCATTTGAAAATTGAAGAGTTTTAAACTTAATTAGTAAAAGCTGTTGTTAAGCCTAGATGACCACTATCATCAATGGTCACAAAGTAAATCCAGAACTCTTATGGATATATAATTAGCAATCCGATCAATATATATTATGCAACGTGGTAATCAATTGCTTTTTACCCAACTTGTATTAATTCAATATCTTAAAAGAGCCCTTGTGTGTTTAGAAGAAAAAAGGGAGGAGGTGAGTTTAGGTTAAAACTTAGCTCAATAGGAAATAATGCAATTATAGTTGTGTCGTGGATCCTCTTCAGATTTAGTAGTATATTACATGTCAGTATATAAGTCGTACATTTCAAAGAAAGATTGTATATGTTAATAATAACGTTTTAATCTCCATTCACATACATTTGTGTTTCTCTGCCTTCTTTTCTGATATTATGGTATTATGCTATTGTATATAGTGTTGGTCATTACTAATACATGCATTGCATACGTGACAGAGGATACACGGCTCCAGAATATTTTTTCAAATGTCAACTGTCAGCTAAGACTGATGTCTATAGTTTTGGTCTGGTAGTTCTGGAAACTTTAAGTGGGCATAGAGTACAAGAGTTTACTCCTGGAATCAAAAAGCAATTGCTAGAATTTGTAAGTATGATTAGATTCTGTGATGGTAGAACTGTGTTTATGTGAATAATATAAAACAACTAAACACATAACCATCTAAGAGTACGCAGCGGAAATAGATCAAATACAAGTAATTAATTAACCAAACATAAAAAGGAAATGCGTACCTCAAAAGCTTCCAAGAATGAGAACTTATAAACCCTAGGAGAGGGATTATATGGATCGACTAGGGAAGTCGAATAGGGCAAGATCACGTTAGCAAAAGTATGCTAACACTTCGTTCTCACACACACGTACTACTAGCGCTTCAATAAGAAAAGCTAGATTCTTCACGAACAAGATTAAACTAGAAGAGCCTTTTCAAAATCGAGTAGGATTCCTAATGAGGATTCCTTGGTCGAATTCTCTATAGCTCAAGAAGAAGAGAAGAGATTTGATTCACTGAATCAAGGTGTGAAGAAGAATGAGAAGAGGGGTCTCTTTATATAGGAGTAGGGTAGCTTGGAAACAAAGCTATCCCCCCCCAAAACCCTTAGGGTGGCCGGCCAAGGAGAGCCCAAGCCCAACCCGAAGCCTTTTTCACTTCTTGTCATCTCTAGTCCCTTTAGTTTGTTTAACGGTCGTTAGTTACCGTTAAGTTCTTGTTTCCGTGAATTAAATAATTATTCATAACCAAATATAATAATTATTAATTATTGAAACTCATACGTAAAGTGTGCAATCCCGAAGTCTCGTGTTCGAGTCCGGACATATTCATTAATTTTTATCCGTAAAACTTACAGCTCCCACTCGGATATACATTAATGTAATAATGACAATGGTTAGTCTAGCTTAACACGCCAATGTCCCCAGAACGATCACGAGTATGGTTTTCCTGGAAAAAACCACATTTGATGAATCATCATCATACTTATCCTTTGATTCTAATACTATGTTAATATGGATATGGATCATAGTCATTCCATAATTAACTATGTGTTTCTCGTTATTAATGATTAATCAAGATTACCAATTCATCTGAACGCATTCAGATAGACCTTGGGCATGGCCATGCAAACATCTTGTTAATCCTACGAGCGGCCAAACAGTATTAAACTTCAAAACGAATTTGAAGGAACCAAATCCTGTATTGACTACGAGCATAACCTATGAACTTCGCATCACCTCTGGAAATAGCCCTTATAACTACCAGTTACGGATAGCGTTAGACTATCTCACAGAAAATGAGCTACATACACAGTAGTTACCTGGTATCTCAAGTCTGAGGATAAATATTCATGATTTACTATAATGACTACATCCATAAGTACAATCATGTAATTGGGATTTTGTCCTATATTCAATTTATTCGTTCTATTTAATATCATGTGACTTTGGCATGTCAACGCATCAATATACTTAAGTATATTATACCAAAACTCAGATTTGTCTTAGTTCAATGAAACTCCCATTTCATTAATTGACAACGGACCATTTAGAATAACTAAAGTTATTCATGGATTAAACATGCAAATATAGGATACAATATTTATAAATGGAAATAAACATAACAAATATTTCATTTCATTTGAATAATTATTGTTTACAATATCCTTTATCCAAATACTAACCACAGATTTACATGAAACTACTAGCTAAACGAAGTCCAATCAGCATGTTGAGTAAGCTTTTCCTTAGATAAAGCCTTCGTAAATGGATCAGCTAGATTGTTATCTGTGTGAATTTTGAGTAAATTGATTTCACCAATATCAACTTGTTCACGAACATAGTGATATCTTCTAGGAAAATGTCTGGCGCCTTTCATAACTCCAGGTTCATTGGCGAATGTAACTACGGCTGAATTGTCACAATACATGTTAATTGGTAATTCAATTGACGGCATAACTCCAAGCCCCGAAATGAATTTCCTAATCCAAACAGCTTCCATTGCAGCTTCCGATGCAGCAATATACTCAGCTTCTGTAACAGACATAGCAATAGTAGTCTGCTTCTTGCTCTTCCAGTCAACTGCTCCTCCATTAATGACGAAGACATAACCC
>LBNU01034468.1:6311-42538 GCA_014162995.1 Artemisia annua | reverse complement strand
TTTGTCGAAAGTATATCAAAGTGCCCGTCTATAGAAAGATAATTAAATGCTCGTCGCGATGGTGTATTTATTTTTGCTTAACGATTAACGGTTTAAGATATATTTAAATTATAAAAAAAGGGTGAAATATTAAATGCTTTTAATCTCAACCATTGATTTCTTTTTAGATGGATGGTGGGGATGAGTCCCTTGGTATGTGAGGAATGTTTGGTTTTTTAAATAACTCAACTCATAGAGTATTGCCTACTTTTAGGTATTACGGTAAATGATTGCATTTATATAATGAGTAGTGATTGGGAGACCTAATTTTAGGCCTAATTTTATGCCTAAAATTACATGTCACTACTTCATTGGTTGTAACAACAGGGCCCACTACTTCACAATCCAATGAGGTAGCTCCACATATGTTAGGCACACAATTAGGCACAAGTTGTAGGTCTCTAAATCATTTTCCTTATATAATACCAACCTCCACTTTTCATTATAATTATACTAGTTATAATACCCGTGCACGCACGGGTTTTTTTATAACTTTTAATGATGTTATTTTATCTATTAAAAAGTAAACAGGTTATTTTTTGTTTTTGTTTTAATTACGGTTCTTAATTTTGGTTTTTAATTATGTTTGACACGTGGTAAAGATTCATATATAGTTTTTGCATAGACATAGTCATATTTATGTACATAATTTAGGAGTTGAGATCCATGAAGAACCCATACATGCCATAGAACCTATCAACCAATCATAGCCATCCATTTATATTTTCCACTTTTTTCTTCAAAACAACATATCTTGCAAACGGTAAATCTTCAAGCTACAAAAAAAATACCATCGCGACGAGAATTAAATGATCTTTCTATAGATATGCATTGTTATATACTTTCGACGAATTTTTTTTTCGACGAACTTCTTTTTTTCTTTAATTTCCGCCCAGAAAGAATCATATATGATTCGTAAAAATCATATATGATTCGTAAGTATCATATATGATTTGTTAAAATCGAATCATATGATTCGTACGAATCATATATGATTTTTCTGGACGAAAAAAATAAAGTTCATCGAAAAAAAAGTTCGTCGAAAGTATATAACAATGCATGTCTATAGAAAGATAATTTAATTCTTGTCGCGATGGTATTTTTTTTGTAGCTTGACGATTTACGGTTTGCGAAATATTTAAGTTTTAAGAAAAGGGTGAAAGTTTATTTTTTTATTTTGATAAAAAAAAATGAGTGGCTAAAATTGCTTGATGAGTTCTATGGTAAAAGTTAGATCTATAAAGAACTTTTGGCCATAATTTAGTTACCGCATGTTGTTTTTGTGCATCAATAATTTGAATCAACCGTGCTTTAACCTTAGCTTTTATATTAATGGTTGGGTTACCATGTCACTGTTGTAAGTTCAATTATTATAACATTTCTGCCACTGTTTCAAGGCTATTCCCGCTTCGTATTGAGGATGAAAAAGTGTCTTCATTAACGATAATCATTAACGATAATCTTACTAATAAAATTATATAGTAAAGATTCGTGTCAAAATTTTCTCACAAACACGTGAACAAAATGCTAGTTAAGAGTAAAAAGTGCAAACAATAGGATCAGGAGCATCATCTTGCTTGCACATAACCCGAGGGACACCGGTGCTTAAACCAACAACCATTTAAATAGTCCATGTCAAGTAAGCATTACCAGATGCACCAAATGCCTGGCTTTCTGCCCCATATTCATTTCTAATCTGCACCATTACATATAGTTATTAATGATCCATGTGATGTAAACATTATAGATGGTATAAACGAATGAAATATTGATTTCTAAACAACAAAATCTTGACAAGAAGCTACCTGAGAGAGGATGATTGGGCCACCTGAGGCTCGAACAACTTTTCATCTTGACAAGAAGCTACCTGAGAAAGGATGATTGGGTCACCTTGAGGCTCGAACAACTTTTCATCTTGACAAAAAGCTACCTGAGAGAGGATGATTGGGCCACCTTGAGGCTCGAACAACTTTTCATCCTTCATCATTTGATCTATTTTTGTGGTAAAGTTTTGCATCGCTAAATGCCTGAAGGTCTAATTTTTTTATAAAATGATCAAATGAAAATATATAAATGGGTATAATCTTTTCTTATGACTCAACTAATTACCAAATGGGTCTAATCCCTTTTGAAAAAATATGTTGGCATAAATATTACGATATTTATATTACCATATTTAATCTAAACATCCTATTCATGTTTTGATGATGACAAAGATGTAAGTTACAACACATAACGTAAAGTGTTTAAGTTACTTGTAATCACAAATCATCTATGCATTCATACGTTAACGTCTCTCGACATCTCAACGTCTCAAGTATGCTTCAACAATCACTTAAGGTATGAATAATCAAGTGCTTAATACATCTCATGATCAAAGGGGTATTTAATTAATTATTACAAAGTTTATTTAATTATATAAACATATTATATATTTTTGAAAAACACTTTTGGTAATAAAGAAAAATGTTTTAATCATACTAAATATATGAATTCAAATTCTTATTTTAAAGTTGATGCATAGAAAGAGCATACCTCGCTTATCGAAAACTATACCATCAAGTACATGGTCCCAACAAAAGTTGATTGATCTTCACCTGCAAAAGATGAAATAGCTCAATCTTTATTCAGTGATATTTTCGGCCACAATTTGCCAGGTTTCATCTTGGAATGTGATATGATCCAGATTATTAATATATTATAATTACTAAATAAGTATCAGAATGCTACAAAAGGATAGCAATTATAGAGTGCAATACGAAGTCCAATTTTAGTGGAGATGAAACAAAATTCAAGTTTAGTAAAGAATGTGCAAAGAATACTTAGAAGTTAAGCAACGCGATACCAAGTGACGCCATATTCATCCTATTTATGTAAAAATGGTCAGTTTTGGTAATATTTTATTGCTAACACGTTGAATGGGTAGAATTTAAAAGTTAACTAATAGGAAACTGGTCAAATAGTTTAATTGTAGTCCACAGTATACTCAAGCCAACCCCATAGATTGTTTTATCAAAAAACCTAGAGCATTTTATTTTTTATTGAATCGACTCTCAGATCCTTCATTATATTAAACACCAAAATTACCTTATAAAAAGTAATAAATGCTGATGATCTTAGGATGGGGTTTGGCGGATCTTTTTTCTTTTAGTGAGGAGGGTGCATTGGTTGCTGTTGATGGAGATGAGTAAAGATATTTAGAGCAGGTTTTGTTTTTTTGGGTTTGTGGATGAATAACTATAGTTTCAGGTTTTGTTTTTGCTCATGCTCTCGCTTTTGCTTTAGCTTATTTTTTTTGTTTTGCTCCTGCTCTTGGGTTGGAAAATTCCATTGACTATAGTATATGATTTTGTGTCTTGACAACGGTTTATGACAACCTCTCCCTAATAAAGAAAACATAAGCAATAACTGTCACTCAACAAAACTAAAACATTATTCGGCTTATACTACTCGACTCTCCTGCAAAGCTTCAAGAACTCTGCCTATCACAAGTGTGTTCTACAAAACCTTGTTTGAAAGCTTTAAATTTTATATTTATTAAGCGGAGTACTCCAATTCAGCAAACAAACTCATTAACTGTTAAGAGATTATATTGACAAAGTAAAACAGTCCCTAAAACATATACAAAACTATATTATTTGAAAAATTCACAGAACAACAATTAATAATTAACTATATTATTATGAAAATTTATACAAACAATTTCCCGCATAAGCAATTTTATGTACAAAACATATATCACCCTAAACTTTATGGCCGTCCAAGAAGCAAACAAAAGAGAACGAAACGCAATTAAAGATGATTAGCAAGATATAGAGAAACACACCGTTGATTATTTAAGAGCTGAGGTTGTGCAATTTTAATAGGAACATAACTTGAATCCATGGCTTTTGAAAAACACATGAATCGGCAAAAAAATTGCTGGGCAATTTAGGGTTTTTGGATTTGATAAATTTTTGTGTTACAATGATTGTTTTAGTTTATTTGTTGTAGATTTTTCTTTGTGTGAAAGAATTGAGCATCAGGAAGAAAACGATTTAGGGCTTTGAGAAACAAAAGGATTAGGCATCAAGTGGGGTATATGGCAGTAAATTGTTGGGTGCATTTGTTTATTCAAATTTTCATTTTAACCCCTAAATTTCTTTGGAGATTACTTCCGGTTTTTTAAAGTTTTGTTTATTATACTTTTGACACATGTACTTTTATACGAATTTTTTGTGAAAAAACGTATAAAAACGATTTTTTATAAAGTTCGGCCAAATAAAGAAATATTTAGGGTTTTTTATTTAAAGATATTTTTATAAAATAAAATTAAATAAATAGATTGTTACTTAATAAGGGAAAGTTGAGTTTTTTGAAATGAAAAAAGTCCCCACTTATGGTTTTGTTTTATTATATAAAAGATTTGTTTATCTCAAAAAACTTCCAACCAAGCATCCTTTAAGTATTAACTCACACTAGAGTTTTCAACTTTTAGAGACCGAAAGATTTGTCACTAAAAGTCCAAAGTCTCATCGTCATAAAGTCGCCGTCATTGATCCGCCAAAACTTCTGACGATGAAAAGTCCAAGCCTTTAGCGACGAAAAACGAGGCCCATAATAATTCTCATTCAAATATTGACCAGTGGGGTCCACAGACCTATAATGACAACATGCGTCATCGCTAAAGGTAAATTTTAATTTAATTAAAAATCAATCATTTAAATTATTAATTTGTTATATAAATCATTAAAATAATAAATTTTATTGGTTGTGCTCTATACTTTTAGCGAGGACACGTGTCGTTGTCAAGTTTAAGCAAAAAAAATGATAACCACTTTTGGCGACGACACATGTCGTCGTTAAAAGTGGGCTGCAGGCAAAAAATTACAGTAGAAAAACTGTAGCATTTTCATATTTTTTTCCCGAAAAAATCTACTAAAACCTGAAAATCAACCAAAACACTGATACAAAATTATTGAAATTCGTTCATTTCAAAACAAGCAAACGAAGTCATAGTTTTCAAAAATAATGATACAAGCTAATAATGCTTACAATGGAGGTTGCTAAAATACTGAAATATATAGACGCATTGTATCACTTTTTCAAGGTAAATGCCTAATTTACTCTTAACTTAATTGAGAGAGGGGTATAACATGCCAAGAATTTGGCTAAGGATGATATTTGCTAATAGTATCGACTAAGGATGATTAGTGTCGGATTTAACAAACCACCTGAATGATTTTTGCAATTTATTCTAGTTTATAAGTATTTTAATAAAATTTTGTATGTATTAGTTTGGTGCCATAAAGTATTTATGTGTCACAGACCATAAAAACATAAAACATAACCTAAAAGTAATTGGATGCACAAAATGTACCAAATTAAGGGCGTTTAAAATTAATTAAGTTCATTTTATATATTTTCGTATATTTGTTTTTGAACGGCAGATTTATTAAAAAAACTAGCAAGGAGCTAGAAGAGATTACAAGCTAATAGTACTAGGATTTTTCATCCAAGTAACCCAATTAAGTTTAGAGATACAACAATTAGACCACCATTGAATGATAATTGAACTAGATAATCACAAAGAAGCTCTCTACGCGGAAGACTATCACAGAAAAGCAATTGGTTCCTGAATCGTCAGATTAACCACCACTTCACATAACAAACACCTTCAAAGACATCTTTTAACCGCTTAGAAAACCGAGTGTTATTTAACCAAAGAAGCCAATCATCATAAGAGACTATATCAATATCTTCAAGCTCCCACCAACGCATAAGTTTCCTCCACAACTGACGAGCCATAGGTTACGCAAAGAAAAGATGGGAAGTGGATTCCACTGAGATGTTGCAAAGAGGACAAAGACTAGATGAAATATCCACGCCTCTAAGGAAAATATTCAACCGGGTAGGCAAATTATCCAAACGGACTCTCCAAGCAAAGACATTAATCTTAATGGGTATAACGTTAACCCGTATAGTAAGAACATACTCCTTTTGCAAAAGCGAATAAGGATTCTAACTTATTTAGCCAAAAAACTGTCCCAAAGCTTCTAACGACCAAACCCAATGATTAAGCATATTTGGTAAAATTAAACCGCCAATGCGGGATTGAAGAAGACATTGCTTCTCTTCCTCGACCCATCCTCTAGGAGCACGACGATAAGATCATACCAAGGAAGCTCGATTTAAATTTTCGGCTACACTAATTTGTTTAGACAATTCCAAAGCATATAGTCTCGGACTCTCGGGTATTGTTGCTTCTAAGCCATCCCATCAATCCAAATATCCTCCCAAAATAAAGAGTCTTCCCCGTTGCCCACTTTTTTGCAAATGAAGGGCAAAAGACCAATTCTTTTCATATATTAATGTACTTATTATACAATGACTATAAACGAGATTGTTTTGAACAAATCATGATCATTCATTTTTTCATTAATAAGAAAACTAATTTTCAACATTTTTTCGTAAAATAAAATATCTTGTAAACGATAAATACACTACTACAAAATAATAACATACTCACACTTATTAGAGAATGTTTACATACTTTAAAGTGTGAAAAATCAAAAAGCTCATACTATTATTAGTATGAACCAATTGGTTGTTGCAAATATTTTCAAACCTTCATGTGTGAAGATATGAATATTTTTCACACTTTTAAGTGTGAGGGTTTAAAAACAATTCTTCACACTTTTAAGTGAATGTGTGATGATTTTGATTTGAAATAATTCTTTACACTTTTAAATGGGAGATTATGTTGTTTTGAAATAATTTTTCACATTTTTAAGTGTGAGACTGAAATTCTTCACACTTTTATATCTTTAAAAAAAAGGTTCACAGTTCATAAAGTGCGGAGAAAAAAGCGTGTAAAAATGACAAATTTGTGTAGTGATCGATAAGTGACAAAAATAACACCATCTCCCAAGGATCCAATATGACCACTTCACTTAGTTATACGTTGCCACAAAGAAACGACAATATTTTTATTTTTCACTAAAGGGGCACTTTAATATACTTTTGACGAATTTTTGTTTCAAGTTATTTTTTTGCTGAAATTTATGCCATGAAATATCATATGTGATTTGTTCTTTTCAGAATCACGTGTGATTTCACAAATCACATGTGAGTTTCATAAGTCACATGTGATTTTTAAAATAACAAATCAACATGATTTTACAAATCAAATTTGATTTTGCAGGGGTAACTTTCAACATCTACACAAATAATTGGAAGAAAAAATCATATAAAGTATATAGAAGTGCCCCTATATAGAAATATGATTTAATTTTTGTCGCGATAGTATGATTTGTTTCGAATAACGATTAACGGTTTGTAAGATATTTAGTTTTTTAAAAAATTGATTAAAGTATGTTTTCTTTAGTTTGATGAAGAAATGAATAGAAAAGATTTGTTCATTGGATCTTTATAGAATTTGTGATATTTCTTACGTCTCAAAATAATTGTCTTGTTTTGACTTTTTAAGGTATTTCTTTTTCAACTTTGACCTTAGTTATTTTTATTTGTGTTATACAATACTTGATGAAAATTATATCAATAATATTTAAAACTCAATTTATTTATATATTATGTATCAAGTATTATAGAAAAAAAAGTTAAGGTTAAAATGATTAAAAAAAATAAAGAAAAGTAAAAAAAGAACTTAGAAAAACTAAAACAATACAACCATTGTTTTTTAGCAAAGCAATACAACCATTTTAAAACAAAGGAAGTACATGTTGAACTTTCTCTATCTGATCAATCCTTAATTCTTCATTTAGCGCAACGGATGTATACAAGTGATACGGATTTAGTGGTCCTATGTGTTTGTATAGGAGTAGTCCATGTCACCCACGTGTCTACACCACCTCCCCCACGAGCCACGTCCCTACACATCCACCATGTTTCGTATGTTTTTCTTGAGCCACATGACTTTATGACTTTATTGTGTTTTCAAAAATGATAGATGGGCCTAATAAATAGGCTTAACCGTGGACCTATCGCATTAATAACTTGTACATTTATCAAATGTACAAGTTATTAATGCGATAGGTCCACGGTTAGGCCTATTTATTAGGTCCATGTATCACATCTCTTGTGTTTTTGTTATTAAAACTTAATTTTTTGTCGGTGGCCCACTTTTCCATCCAACTGATATTTAGGATGTGTTTTGAGGGTAAAGATCGAGTGAGAAAAAAACTTATAATAAAAAGGATAAGAAATAATTATAATCACATATTTGACATGCGTCGACTTGAATTAGATGCATCTATATTCATTTAAATACATCACAATTAGTTTGAAAAGTAATTTTGAAATGAAAACGATGCAAAATAGTACTTGCAACAAATTTGACCCACAGATGACGAAAAATACTTATGATTTTCCTAACTTGCTAAATTGCATCTAATATATGTATATGTATCTAATTTTTAGCTAGAAAATATATTATGGTGCATCTAAAAGATTATGAATGCATCTAAATCAAGTCGATACATCTCTAATATATGATTATAATATATGATTAGGTCCATTTATCGTTTTTGTTTTCATATTTCTCATTTTAAGATTTTTTCTCATTTGATCCTAATTCTGTGTTTTGATTCATGAAATGTTTTTAAAGAATTGTAATTTTGCAAAGAAACTGTAATGTTATTTGGATAAAATTATAATGTAAATAAATTGTAATTTGTCAAGTGAGCAGTAATTGTAAACTGAATTGTTTTTGTACTATAAATTAATTATAATAATAATAATAATAATAATAATAATAATAATAATAATAATAATAATATGCGGCACATTATTATTCACTTGGATTACTCAAAAAGTTAGTCTTTACGCGGCACAACGTTAACGTGTTAACTATGAGGCTAAATGTGCAAATTCCCCCCCCCCCCCTAATTCTACTAAAGTATAGATTAATCTATAGAGAGAGTGAGGGCACATAAATAGTTCATAAAGAGAAAGATAGTGAGAGCTCGGAACATTGCATTATGACACCCCAACCCATGAGGTAGAGGTATTTATGCCAATACATAAGGTGTTGCGAGACTTACAAGGTTATCTCGCAACCGCACGCGTCCCCTCGCACCTATAAAAATGTTGCAAGAGTGCAACCTTACTTAACAGCGTATATTACACAAACATAATAACATCTATTACATTATTACATATAAGACGCTATACTAATGATTTACACTTTATGTGTTCTAACAATTTACCCCTAAGGGTAAATTATTGGGGTCTTTCCTTGTACGGCGTGTTGAGATTTACATATAATATAACATATAAAATCGCAGTGGATAAGGTCCCAAAACAGTGGATCCGTATGATGTATAATGATCAAATAATTAACACACAATGTTACCTCTTGTAGCGTAATCGGTTGAACAACATAACAACTAACGAATCTTGGTTCACCTCTTGAAACGCACGATCAACCCTAAGTCACCAAAATAGATGACCACTATTGAATGTCCACACTACACGTCCTCGTGTATGCCGATCGGTTATTGGGCCTCCCCCCTTTTTCCTCCCCTATGGTCGGCCTCCCTTACACAAGTATGGGCTTTCCATATTTGTTTTGGGTTAAATCTATTTAACATGTCCAATTACATATTAAATAAAAGCCTTAAGTTAGTTAATGCGTCTAACGGATTAATTAACGACCTTTAAGCGACTCGCGAAATATTACCTAATATAATTAATATACTTACTATAAATATATTACAGTAAACTGCAAAAAATGTTCGTACACTTTGCCAAAAATGCAAATAATGTCCTCTTACAAAAAAATTTGCAAATCATGTTCCTAACTTTTCAGGTTTCTGCAAATAATGTTCTTGGAGTGATACTGTTCATGCAAAAATGGTTTTTTGCAAGAACGCTTTTTGAAGTTTACTATTAATTTTCTTTTTCACTTCCCCCACCACCGCCCTCTACCACCACACAACCATCACCACTGATGCGTGGATTGCGGTCTACGCAAAAGGTTTTACCTCTCAAGGGATCTTGAGAAGCTTGCAATCCCCACCAGGCAGTGTACCTGACCGATGTAGTATAGTGTAGTGGCAAGTACCGGGGGATTGATCGTTCTCTCGGGGAATAGTGTTCGTTAGGATTGAAAGTAGTCTAGTTAGGTCTAGGGGTGAGGGGTGATTCTTTTTGTATTTTTATATTTTATGGAAAGCAAGTAAAAATCTCGGTTTTGAAAGAGTGCCCGGAATTAGTTGCTAGTCAACTAACCCAAATAAACTACTAATGCAATAAAAATAAAATGACAATAAAATAAAATGAGAAAACTTATAAGGAGAAAACTTGTTTTCTTAGACTTCATTACTCCCTAGCTATCTTTTATTGATTGATAAGTTTGTTACAATTGCGTGGGTGACGGGTTGCATTCCTTAATACCATTCGTGGGGCCGTGTACGTTCTTCCCCAACTCTATAAGCTTCTATCTCTTCCTATGGCGACACGTTTAGTATCCTAACCATGGCCTCCTTAATAGTCACTTATGCATTAAACGCAACCATTAAAATCGTAGTACACATCCGATTCATGTTTCTTAAGACGTTCAAGCATGTTACCATATAGGAGATTAGCCAGTTTTCTTAAGCCTAACATCGATTATCATTCACCCAACAACAATTAATAACAAACCCTCAATGAATAAGATCTAAGCAAACACAAATAAACCTAGCCTAGCATGTTAAAAGAAAGACAAGCATAAGATATAATCAAACAACACATAGACATATTGAATGATTGATGGATTACTTATCTTTAATTAAACATGAAAGAAATAAGGGTATGAAACCCTTAAAAAGTTCTGAAATTCGTACTAGGGTTTGTGTGTGTGTTCCACCAAAAAGTTCCTCTCTTAATGAATGAAAAATCGAAAATTATATATAGAATTACAAAGGTGACGGCGTCCCCATTTAATGGATGACGCCGTCATCTCGCCGCGGCTAGGGTTTCTTGTCGCCCAATCCTTCTACTTGACGCCATCTGCTTGTAAGGTTTCTGGGCCGTCACGTTATAGAGAACACACGTGACGGCCTACTTCAGGTAAAGAGCGACGCCGTCACGTGTTAAGTATAAGAATTCTTCTGGCGCGTCAAGTGTAAACGCGATATCCACCTCATGTCTTAAAGAGTGACTGTCCCTTTGGAACAGGTGAGGCCGTCAGGTACAATTTCCAACTTGGATTCTTGACTTTGGCGTTTTCTTCACTTTTTGCTTCAAAAACGTCCAAAATGCTTTGTTTTTCAGAATTCTTCTCAAAAGTACCTAAAATAACAAAAGGAACGATTTAAGGTGTAATATTTGATCATAAAATTATGATTTAGGGATTAAATGACCCCTTAAAAGCGTAACACTTTTCGCCTCATCAAATACCCTTACACTTGAGATTTGCTTGTTCTCAAGCAAATGCGCTTTTATTCCAATCAAAATATGAGCTAGGGGTCATTTAACACTAATATAAAAGTAATTACAACAAATGATCATTCCACCCTAGTCATAACAAGCATGGAAATCATACACTAGCACCTCACAAATAGTGTTTGGATACTCTCATCTCTAGGGTGTTATAAGCCTATATATAACTAATGGAAATGGAAAAATATCACTTATTACCTGTCATAGCAAATAGATTACCATAAGCTTGAGAAAGGATCAAAAACCTCCACCACTTGGCGTAAGTACCTAGGAAAACTATCAAAGTGGGCTTTTCAAGGGTTATAACGTTAGGTGGAGGGATATGATAAACACGGTTTGTTGGAATAAAGGATAATTTACTGGTGGCAAGTCAATTGTCTTAGTCAATTACATGTACAATGTGGCGTTGCTAAGCCAAGACTCGACTCAACTTAAGCTAATCACAAAATAACAAAAACATAAAATAAACATAAAAGGAAACGGGATGGTAGTCCTTATGTTTTTTTCCACTTTTCTTTTTCCAATTTTTTCGTTTTTCTTGATTTTTTCGATTTTTTTGTTGTTGTTTTGCATACATTCTTGCCCTACCATCCAAAATAATACATCATAGGGGATTCGGTTCTCCCCTTACACTTGAACTTTTACATACTTTACAAATAACTATTCTAATGACTCGAATTAAGATAATCGAAACATTTGGAGTACTTTAAAACATCAACGCATCTATGGGGGTAATAAATGATGTTCTTCCCCATTACTCCATCACACTAGTACTTTACCCATATGTCCCAATCGTCCCAAAACAATATGTACAAGATATGACTCGACTTAGCATCCATGTAATCAATTAGACAATTAACTAAGGGTTTAAACAAATAACAATAATGCACTAAAGATGAGTGCATACAAGGAAGGCTAAGGCGATTTGGGTGTACATTTGGGGGTGGATTGTAAATAAATTCTTCCTTTAAGTAAAATGCTTAAAGTTAGAAACGAAAAAGATAGGCTCTGAGGGGTGTACTAGAGGTATCGTGTACTAAGAATGAGTACATCGCTAAGGTGTGAGAAAATTACTTGACCAATGAAGTCAATGTAATTATATAAAAACAGGCTTAAAAAGATGGGTTATCCTAATGCCTCTCATCATGTAATAATCCAACTACACGAATGTAGTCTCACTTGTGGTCTTGGAATGAATCACTAACGCAAGTTATAGAATCTAAATACTACCGGTACACTCATAAACACTAAGGCTTTTCCTAACAAATATAGGGGCGAACCTCACATATTTGGGGTGGAAATTTTTTTGAGTGGTACGGTTTTTTGTGCTAGTCATATAACTCCTATCCATGAGACGCTTATAAAGACTAAAATTTCACTCCTATATGTCGCAAAAAATTTTAAATTTGGTGCTAAAATTGCCCTAACAAATATTTCGCTCAGTTTTATTACACATTCACTATTAAACAAACAAAAATCAAGTGCAATTGTAATCTCTAAGGTATCTTCATTTATCCCCTCTTACACTTAAGCCGAACATTGTCCCCAATGTTCAATTAAAAGATGTAAAAGTCAAGAAAATGAAAGAATGAAACAAATACTCCCCTGATTCGTTTGGTGTGGATGATGTGGTAACATGGTTAAATCCTCCTCCAAGAGAACTGATACACACAATATATATAGTATGTATATAAGTATATCTCCGAGGATAGCATGGGTAAATATGTATCCCCGGGTCGTTTTACCCAACGAAGGCTGAATGGAGTTCGTGATCGTGAGTCGTGAAGTGAATGTGAAAGGGGTTTATGGGGAACCCTAAGCTATAATTACACTATGTGTAATGAAAGTGCACAAATAAGGAAACACGTAATCTTAACACGTAATTAAAATTAAAACCTAACTTAAACGTAAAATAAACGTAAACGCGCAAGGTAAAAAGTGAATTTAAAGCATTAATGATCCTACGGGGATGAAAATGATTTTTCTATGTTTTAAAAGACAAAATAAAATTTTAGGAAAAAAAAAATAATTTTTTGACTTTTTATTTAATTATTATTAATTAAAAACTACTTTTAACTATTTAAATTATACTAAAATGCAATTTATTATGAAATAAAGCTAGAAAAATGAAAATTTATTTTTTGAATTCTAAAATAATTAAAACTAATTTTAAAACTGAAAAATATTTTTGGATTTTTTTATGAATTTTTATTAATTAAAAAGGATTTAAATTACTTAAAAACTATTTTTAATTACTATAAATACTAAATAAGCTTGGAAGATTATGAAATTTTTATGGAAAATCTAAAATATTATTTAAAGACTAGGAAAAATAAAATTTTCTAAAAACTTAACCCTAATAAGTTGTTTGGGCTAATAAGCAGTTTGGATAAGTGCTTATTTATAAGCAAATAAGCACTAGAATGCACCAAAAGCTCAGGTATAGTGTAATAGACCTAAAAAAACATAATTCAACTCAAAAAAATCAAATAAGCCCAAGCTGTGAGCCAAATTCAATTCACTCTTTGGACCGAAAAGACAGCCTAAGTACCCTACTTCTAGCTTATTTTTAAGCACCTAAATAAGATGATTACAGGAAGGTTAAGGGGGCAAATGGAAGTTGGTACTACTGAGATGCTAAGAAACCAAAAAGCCCTAAATTCCTAAGTCAATTGCTACCCTAAAAGATGCTTAGATCAGGTCACCTTAGGCTGCATACTAGGTGAAGAACAGGTAAAGCCACTATTTCCAGGACTAATTTGAACCATTAAATGTGAATGAAATTGTTTGGTATTGAACTTATAAGATGTTTGCACTACAATTTAGCCCCAAAATCAGTACCAAGCACTATGGAAACCTAATATATGCCCTGAAATGATCCCTAATATAGGCCTGTCCACACAGTTCTACAACTTAGTTTTGACTTTTTGATTTCACCTAAACTTTGACTATAATGAAATTCTACAGCTTTGGTCCTAAATTATATAATGTATTAAGCTACTTTAAAGTGAAATTAACCTAAATGGACCTATTACCTACCCGGATGCAAGATTATAGCAGCTAAAACAACCTTATGCACTATGATTTGGATCTAGAATCTGATTTTGACTTTTGGCTGAGAAACCTATCTATTTTATGACTTATCTATCCTATATGAACCTAAAGTGAGCTAAGAGAACTAAATTTAACACCTAAAAGCTACTAAAACTCAGAATCAAGGCTTAAACCAAACACCCCTTAATATGCAAGTTACACTACTAATCTAATTTTTAAGCCTAAATCTACTGATTCTATGCTTGGGACAGTTTACCTATTCACTAATAAAGCTAACTGGGCTAAGGAAACCAACTGATAACAACAAGAACATAGAAATGCACATTATACTATATTAAGGCAGTAAGAATATATTTATGAGCTGAGGTGTATAAAACTAGACAAAAGCACTTAAACTTACTTCAAATAAGCAATTAACAAACACAAATAAAATACAGGCTATAGTAAATAAGCTACACTACTCAGAAATGTAAAATAGGAACTTACTTGATCATAGGCTATAAAGGATTGAGCTCTGAACTATGGTAGCTGACATAAGCTCACCAAAAGCACTGAGCAGCTGGTGTGAGCTTATGGGAAGGGATATATTAGCTTATCAAAGCTTTTGTACCCTTGTCTACTATTTATTTATTTTATTTATTTATTTATTTATTTTTTATTTTTCTTTATATATATGTATATATATAAGGTTAAATTTAAAACAGAAGTAAACTATTAAGCAACTTATATTACTTAGAAAAGCTTAAATAACCAGGAAATTAAGAGCTTTTTATACTAACTTTAAGCTTTAAAGGAAAATTGCACAGAGCGGATTAGGACAAAATTTAAGAGAACAATGAGACTTTTATTAAAACTTAGGAAGATTATATTACAAGAAAAGCATAATTACATAAATCAAACCATAATTTTTAACCCTAAAATTCTACCCCTAATTTGTGACCTAAGAACTACTCTCCTAACCATGATACATGGCAACTATATATAGCCAATGAAAGGCGGTTTGGAAGCTGCCAGAAGCAATTTGATCCTAATCTCACTGCCTTTGTTCTCTTCTCAAGCTCTCTAGACCCTTGAATTATGCTCTAGCACCTTCTTGTCCAATCCTGAGCTCCAATTGTGCCACGTTGGAAGGATGTGACGTGTTTTCTGACACGTTGGCAGACCCTTCTTGATTGTACGAGGTTTATTTAATGGTGAAAATAATGGGGTAAAAGCTTTGGGGAAGATATACAGTAAATTAGGGCGGGGGGTGTTTTTTTATTGTTGTTTGACTGTGAAAGAGGGATTTTGACCACCGGGTTATTTAAGTTGGGAGTGGTTCGGGTTGGAGTGATAAGGGGAGTAGGCTTTGTGTAATGTTGGAAAGGGTTTAGGCCAGGTGGGTTTATGGGTTATTATTGGGTTTGGGATTATGGGTTTATTAGGTGGATAGTTTTAGTTATAGTCTTAAGGTTTAAAAGTTTAAAGTTTAGGTACCAAAGTTGTAATTTGTAAAGTTCAAGGGACCAATCTGTAAAATTAATCCAAGGGCTGAATTTGTCGAATGATGATTATCAAGGACCCTTGTTGATTTTTGAGCTCAAATATGGTCAATAATCGAGAAATCCTTCCCCGGCATCGGCTTTTGATCTCTTTTCCATTCTCGTGCTCGGTTTTGCTATTTTCTTGAGATTTTTGTCCAATTCTCACATATTCGTACCTGCACATGTAAAAACACAAAAACAACATAGATTTGGCATATTTGATCGGTTTTTTTGGTCTTTTAGGTCCGTTAAATAGGTAAAAAGGTATGTGTAAATACACACATACCAAAATCCCCCAAACTAAGATATTGCGGTGTCCTCACGCAATGTTATGAGCTCACATTTTTTTTGAAACCTAAAATTCCTCATCTCTTTTTACTATCTTTGAAAAGTATCAAAACGTTCAAAAGAGACTACTAAATTTTAAATCCCAAAAATGCCCCGATTATCCTACTTATTTTTATTTATTATCTATATATTTACAACATAACTTTATTCAGGTGACGGTATGTTGACTTTCATTACCCTAAGGATAACTTTTAGGGTCACGGAGTAGGAGCACGACTCAGAGAGAAGTGACCATACAGATAAAGTTCGTCGTCCCTGATTTTTCACAAGTTTCCAAGCCAAGCGTAAAAACGAGATCATTGTGTTTTTATAAGTTAGATGCTAACACTACCCATGGAAGTTACTTGTGATCATATTTACCTTTTACTCACATATTCCTATTTTCCTCTAATTATTTTATTTTTGGTGGGATAATGAATTTCTTCATTTCCTCGTTTTTATAATTATTAGTCTGATAAAGGCTTAGGATTTAGACGGTAAGTAGTTTCTAATTCTTCCCTCGAGAACCATTGCCCATAAAAATGAGGTCCACATCAAGGTCTCTGATTTAACACGATTTTGGGGAGTGTCCCTTTTATTACACAACCGAAACATCCCATGTCTGAGACCCGAGACGGAAGCTTTTATTAGGACGCCCCCCCCGGAGTCAAGATTTGGCATTATTATTTATTATTAAGCATATTAACGTATTTGCCCTTGGTCTTTTACAACAATCACAACATCGGCTGCGAACCGGCAAGATGTAAAAGTCTTATTATGACCTTGGGTTTTTCCTCCGCCTTTTTTGTAGTCTACAACATCGGCTGCGAACTGGAAAGATGTAGAAAACTTTTATGGCTTTGGATTATTTATATTATTCATTTTTATTTTGCCAAATCCCAAGTCCTACGGCCTTTATAACAATCACAACATCGGTTGCGAGCCGGCAAGATGTGATAGTCTATTACACCGTAACGCTGGCAGTACCTTGATGTGTACCTGACTCGTCTCAGAACCAACAGGTATTGCCACACAAGCTAGCCACTTGTGAATGGCTAACCGTAACAAATAAACCCTGAAAGCTTGAGACAAGGTGCAATGAAATCCTGGAGAGTATAGTGTTTCCCCGGGTCGTTAAAGTCCCAACGAGGCTGAAATTGTGTTTGGAAAACGTTTCGGGAATAAGTGACTTGGGAGTAGTAACCAGATTAAGATTTGAATTGATTTTACACTACTGATTGCTTGGAGTTTAAAATGAAAATATACAATAACAGATATGACAAATTTATAACACAAAATGCAATTAAGTAAAGTACAGGGACTAAAAGTGACAACTTCTAAACTACAGGGGCTAAAAATGACAAGTTCCAAACTTAAAGGGTGTAAAATGAAAATTTTGAAACTTTATAATTTAAAGAAAATTAAAATCTAAAAAGAAAATATTTTATTAATATTATATTAATTTAATATTTATTATTTAATATAAACTATTTTAATTAACTTAAAAACTATTTATACTAATTCTAAAAGATTTCTAATACAAATTTAACTTAGAAAATTACAAAATTATTTTCTAAAAACCTAAAATGACTTAAAATGTTTATAAAAATTAAAAAGAAATATTTTTGTCTTTTTGTGGATTTTTTATAAATTAAAAAACTTAATTAATATTTAAAACCTAATTAAACTATTTAAAAGAGAAAAATTAGAAAATGAAAATGGAAAATTATAAAATTAATTTTTACAGATTCTAATTAATGTGACAAAGCTAGAAAAATTAAAAAAATGAAAATCAGATTAAAATTTAACAACTATTCTAATTTCTTTTTGGTTTTTCTAATTAAACTGTTTTAATTAAAATTAAATCTAAGAATTACCAAATGAACAGTAAAAATTCTAGAAAAATTAATAAAGATACTAAATATTATTTAGAACCTAGGAAAAATATAAAAAGATGCTACTGTTTAACAAATTTATACAGAATTATTTAATTTAACAGTTTTAATTAATTACTAAATTAACTAATATTAAATCTGATAAATACTAAACAGAAAAAGAAAATTCTAGGAAAATTACTACAAATACTTAAGGTAACAAACTAATTTTAAAAATTATAAAAACAGATTATTATTAAGCTAAATTTAAAAAGAGAAAATGAAATTTAAGAAAAATTAAAAATATTAAATAGAAACTATCACTTTTATTAAAAAGTGATTATTTTTGGAATTTTCTTTTTGGAACTTGTTTATACACTGAAAATGAACACTTTTTATGAAAACACTTTTTATAAAGCTCAAAAATAAGCTGTGTGCAAGCTTAAGCTTGTCACAGTTTGACTTTGGTCAAACTAGCAATGCAAAAGCTAGGAATAAGCTACACAGTGATCACAAATGCTTGAAATAGCTACAAACAACTTATACGAACATGAAATGAGCCAAAGAGACAAGAAAAGCACACTGGATAAGCCAAAAAGTACAAATAAGCTATATAAGCAAAACTGTGTACCACACAGTCCAAAGAGACACTCTGCAGACCTTATGGGGCCCACAAATAAGCTCTATGATCTAAAATGAAACTTGAGGCTTCAAGTTCACCTGGTAAGCTTCAAAATAAGCCAATAAGCAAACCCTAAGGTCCACTAATGAGCTTATGACAAGCTTATGAAAATTGGTGTTTGACTGAGTACTTAAAACAATACACAGAAAAGACAAATAAAGATGGCTTATGCAGCTCTACCAAATAAGTTGCAAAATGGGAAATAAGCACTGAATAAGCAAGATGGCTTGCTTGGCTTCCCAAAAAGCCAAGAAACACACAATGGGTCCCACTAATAAGCTCTACAAGAGCTTATGAACCTTGGTGTTTAACTGTGGTGCAGGGCACCTTTTTGAAAAAGTGCTCAAAAGAAAGAACTAAATAAGCAGTTAAATAAGCAAATGAAAAATCAACAAAAATCACACAGAAAGATAAGCAACCAAAGTTTAATTATCCAAAAGCACTAAGCATGAAACTGAATAACAAAGCCTAGACAAAATTCTACTTTTTATTCAAAAACTGCAGGCATGCATTTTTGACTTTTTATGAAAACTTAGAACTTTGACTTTTATGAAGTTTGATCTTGATTTATGAACTGATTATGATATATTAAGCTATAAGAACATGAAATCTATCAATATTAACAACTATTCTACTGATTTGATGATTTTGGACCAAATAACTTCAACAGATTATGAACTAAATGAGATTAAGGATGATTTTGACTTTTTTACAAATGACCACTGGATTTTATGCTTGTTGTGAGTTTATTAGGACCTAAGTGACATGTATCAAGCAAGAACAACAACAAGCATGCACTGGAACACACTAATGACAGCAAATCCAAACACACTGCAAGATTTTCAAAATGGAATTTTCAAAACAAATCAACACTCTTTAACTATAGACTGATTTCACACATCAGTCAAACTAAGATAAACCACTTTAAGCATAAAAATCAAACCTAGAACACCAAGAACATGAAAATCCAAATTTCACTGTTTTACTGAACCAATGTTTGATTTTCAAAGCAAGTGAGTGATTTAGATTATGAAACTGAGTTCTAACACCTTAATATGATTAAGCAATCCAAATTAAGCACAAAAACACAGGATTCAACCACAATTACTCAGAATGATCAAAGATTCAGTTTTGATAGTGAAAATGAAAATATGATCAATTATGAAAATCACTGAATAACACTAAGGTTTTAAGCTATAATATCACTAATGAACACTGAATAAGCACTAAAACACAGAGATTAAGCTAAATTAAGTACTACTACAGTGAAATGCTAAATTACACTAAAACTTGAATTCTAGAAATTGAAAAGTAGAAACCTTTACTCTAGCTTTACTAGAGCTTCTTTATGCTCAACAAGCTCCTAGCTTATCAGAGATAAGCTAGGTAAAAGTCCATCTTGCCCCTCCATTGTAGGCAACTTCCAAAGCTTCCACAGTCAAATGCATAGGTACCCTGTGTGGTTTTGTTTTCTGAATTTTTTAACTTTTTATGTTTTCTTATGATTATATAAGTCCTAAGTGAGCTTATGACACAGTAACATTAAGCTTAAAGCATTATTAGAGCAAAAACAGAATTTGAAATTGAAATTGCAAACACTGAATTGAAACTGAAACCTTGAGATTTTTGATTAATAAAAGATCCAATTACACTATAGAAACAGAGTACAAGCTTTTGAAAGCAATTTAAACAACTAAAAACTGAAATTACATTAATTCGACACTACTTAGAACTAATTAAGACTATGCTCCTTCCTTCTTGCTCCTCTTCTATTTATAGCATGAGATTAGGGTTCCTTGGATGTCTCTGAGTGAATTCATGACCATTGGATGCTCTGAGATTGATCCTAGCCCTTGATTGAGATTTTGGCGCCAAAATGGTTTTATAACCATTTTCTGTTTTTTATTGCAAGAGGGGGGGGTGGCATTTATTGTAGTGGGTTTGGGCGGTGGGATGTGATGGAGGTGGTGGGTGTGAGGTGATGGTTTGCAGTGCAAGTTGCAGGGGTGGTAGTGATGGTGTGAACGGGGGAAGGAGAGGGGGAAGGGGTGGGAGGTTATAATATTTAAACGGGGGGGTTTGGTTTGGGCTTATGGGGTTGGGCCAGAGAAAAGAAAAGAAAAAGAAAAGGGTTAGTGGGCTAGGGGTGTTAATGGGTTAAGGGATTTGGATTTTTGGGTTTAAGGATCCGGTTTGGTTTATAATAAATCACAAGGACCTTTTGTGTAATTTTCTGAAAGTTGAGGGGTTGGTTTTGTGATTTTTCCCAAGTACTCACAAGGGTTATTCTTGCCATATGATGAATAGTACAAGGACTTTTGTTGACTTTTCCATATTTGAAAGTCCAGGGACCATTTCTGCCAATTTGTGAAACTTCAGGGACCAAACCTGTAATTTTCCAAATTTTTACCACAAGGACCAATTTTGTCATTTATGAATAGAACAAGGTTTATTTTTGATTATTTTCACTTTTTAAATTCACCAAGGACTATTTTTGACATTTTTCAAACTTGGGGGACCAAAGTTGTAAATTTGTGATTTTTGATATTCAAAGGGTTTGTTTTGACAACTTATGAATCCCCAAGGACCTTTTATGATATTTTGCATATTTTGAAATATTCAGGGACTAGTTTTGACAATTTGTGAAAGTTGAGGGACTGAAACTGCCAATTGTGCAAACTTTGTTTGTTTTTCATTTGTTTTCAAACATTTTGCATCTAGGACACATAAAACACACTTTTGGAATATTTTCATTATTTTGATGCATTATTTGGTGTTTTTGGATGTTTTGGCAGTTCAGATGATAGAAAAATGATGAGTATTTACACACTCATCAGTACCCAACCTCCATAAGCAAGGATTCTTTTGGCAAGGACTACAAACTAAGTTTCGCCAAAATCGTGCACCTTTACTTAAGCCTAAATTACTATTATAAGGGGTGAAACAAGCTGATGGGAGTGAAAGGCCACAAGTAGCTTCGATGAGCTCTAAAGAGAACCAACTACTCCACGTTTAGCATCTAACTTCTAAGTAAACTCTATCATTTCTCGTTCTTCGCAAATTTAAAATCTTAAAATAATAAGATCCGCGAATGCTTAGCCTTATAATCAAGCCTTATAGATTATAATTGGTTAAGCGAACAAGCTAGGGCTCAACACGCCCGGTCAAGTCAAAATTTTATTCCTACTCTCACGAGCGGAAATTCAACATTGTGTCAAAATTTATTATATTTTTGTAATAATTTTATTTTTAAATTTTTCACATTTTTTTGTGCTTTTTTTGTTAAAATTTTTCAAATTTTTCAGAAAAACGGGGTTGCGTGAGTACCCGGCAAAATGCAAGGTAAAAATCGAATCGAAAGATTCACCTCCCCCCCCAGACTAAAGTGAAACATTGTCCTCAATGTTTCGAAGGTAAGGGTAATCTACGTGAATCTAAGGCCGTTTATTAGGTATGCCAAATAGATAAACGTTAAACGAAACGATTAGGATATGAGAATCATCAAAAAATGAGACTCGAATGGAGAAAGGACAAGCACGACGAGCACGAGAGTCTTCATTTTCGAGATATCTATACATAAAACACAAGCACAAACACAACACACGAGAAAATGGAAGAGGTAACCCTCCTCACGGTTATTTATTAGTAAAAGAAAAAGAAAGGATAAGCATGGGGTGCCTTCCATGAAGCGCTTGTTTATTAACTAGTCGCATAGCTTAGACTCGCCCTGAATTTAGTTATCCTTGGGGGAGCAAGTGACTCACGGCATGAAAGGCGGAGATACCGGGGTCAAAAATGAAATCTTCACTACGGATGGAATGAAGAAGAGGAGAAGTCACAGCATATGTGAAGAAGGGTAAAAAGATTTGTATAACAATTAAGATCAATCCTCCTTCCTCAAAAGCAAATTTCACATTTTCTTTAATTTGAATGTAATCATTAAGGCTTTTGTGATCATTTGCAACAAAATCCTCGGGAGGGAGGGTTGGGATAATGTCATCATCAAGTAAATGAGAAAGAATACCTCCTCCCGGGTCAAGATTTCCCTCTAGATCACAATCATACTCTGGTGGAGCTATGATATGGGAGAGTTCACCAGAGAACTCCCCCAGACTAGAGGTGTAATCATTTTTGGAATCAAAGTCATTGTCCTTATCCTCTGGTGGGATAGGATCAATGTGAGCGAGTTCATCGGGGAACTCCTCGTAAAGAGATTCACTATTATGAAGTACGTCTTTGGATTCGGAAGGATATAAGGAGGCGGGGCTTGTGCGGTACTTTGTGGGCTGTCAATGTGCACCTTGTCCATATCGGCTTCCGTGTCAGCCTCATCACTTTCCTCATATTTGAAATTAAAGTAAATTTAGAGTCGAAATTAAATAAAGGATTTGTGATGGTCGTATTGAACTTTTCTAAGATCGTATCGAAAGGTTTCTCAGATACCCTTGGGATTGGAACAAGGTCATTAATATCCTTAAGAGGATTGACTTCGACTTCCTTGTCCCCCATTGACAAGTTATCTGAAGATTTCTTGATGAGGTGATCGATCTCATAGTTCTTTGCTTCAGAAGGTTCATCCTCATCACTCTCACTGTCGTCGGAATATGTATAGTCATTTGTGAGAGGAAGACATGGTCCTGGCTGATGATTATGACTAATATAATTAAGGACCTCAGTTTGTTTATTCACTACGGAAACTTTCTCGGAGTAATGATCACTCATCATAATGGTAGAGTCATACTGAACTTCAGCGTCCCATTGATAATGATGAAGTGTCATATTTTCAATTAAGTCGTAGGATTCTTGTGGAGTTTTCCGCATGAAATTTCCGCCGGCTGCCAACATAATTTTGTCTCGATCACTCGGAGTTATGCCATTATAAAAGGTTAGGATTTGATCAAGAAGCAAAATATTATGTTCTGGACATTTCCTTAACAACGATTTGAACCTCTCCCATGCGTCGAATACTGATTCCGTGGACAATTGTCAGAAATTGAGAATGTCTCTCCTAAGCTGCACCATTTTAGAACGTGGAAAGTATTTTGAGAGAAACTTGACAAACATCTCTTCCCAAGAATGAATTGAATGGGTTTTCAGAGTGTAAAACCAATTTTCAGCATCGTAGGATAAAGAGAATGGGAAGAGATTCAAACGAATGATATCAAGAGAAACTCCATTTTGTTTCATGGATTGAGTGACAGATAAGTTTTTGTTTAAGTGTTCATTTGCATCCTCATCCCGGAATCCGTGAAATTGGCAATTTTGCCGGATCAGTTGAACCATATGATTTTTCAATGTGAAGTCGGTTCCCGGAACTGATGACGGAGTGATCGGTCCTCCTCTACCGATCAACGTAGGACGATAGAAATCCTCCGTGGTCCGAGGATCATGGGGATGAGATAGAAAATCGATCATGGTGAAGAATTAAACAACGAGAGGGTAAAGAAGGTAAGAATTAAACGTATAAGAGGATAAGAAGGTAAGAATTAAACGGTATAAGAGGGTAAAAGAAGAGAATTAAACAATTGAGAGGGTGACGAAGATTCTTTTTGGGTTTTTGTAAACATAAAAAAAAAGGAAAAACAAACCTAGAGGTTAAAATTAATTTTTGGGTTTTTTAAATATTAAAAGAGAACAAAGAAAACTTTTATTTTATTTTTGGTAACCGTTACGTTAACCGTAACCGTTTCCCTTGAAATTACGCGCGGCGAGGCGGAGAGGCAAAGGTGCTCCGAAGATGCTTAAAAACCCGCCTCACCCAGTCTGCAATTTAATGTCAAGACTTCCCTAGAACCCCGTTTATACGGTTGTAATCTCAAAGTAATCCAAGTAACGACTAATTTCACGATTTGTTTTGTTGTTTATTGGGCACGATTTACAACACTTTCAATGAAAGTGAGGATGTTTATTTTATTTTTGTATTTTTATGAAAAACATTTTATACAAGTGTTTTTGTTTATTCTATTTTTGTGTTTTTATAATATAACGAAAATACGTAACTTCCGAGGAAAGATCTTCAAATCACAAAAACAACGAACGGAATCGACGTACTCTTTCAAGCCTTCACCGGCAGCGGCGCCAAAAGATTGATACACACAATATATATAGTATATATAAGTATATCTCCGAGGATAGCACAGGTAAATATGTATCCCCGGGTCGTTTTCCCCAACGAAGGCTGAATGGAGTTCGTGAGTCGTGAAGTGAATGTGAAGGGGGTTTATGGGGAACCCTAAGCTATAATTACACTATGAGTAATGAAAGTGCACAAATAAGGAAACACGTAATCTTAACACGTAATTAAAATTAAAACCTAACTTAAACGTAAAACGTAAACGCGCAAGGTAAAAAGTGAATTTAAAGTATTAATGATCCTACGGGGATGAAATTGATTTTTCTATGTTTTAAAAGACAAAAGAAAATTTTAGGAAAAAGAAAAATAATTTTTTGACTTTTTATTTAATTATTATTAATTAAAAACTACTTTTAACTATTTAAACTATACTAAAATGCAATTTATTAAGAAATAAAGCTAGAAAAATGAAAATTTATTTTTTTGAATTCTAAATAACTAAAACTAATTTTAAAACTGAAAAATATTTTTGGATTTTTTATGAATTATTATTAATTAAAAAGGATTTAAATTACTTAAAAACTATTTTTAATTACTATAAATACTAAATAAGCTTGGAAGATTATGAAATTTTTATGGAAAATCTAAAATATTATTTAAAGACTAGGAAAAATAAAATTTTCTAAAAACTTAACCCTAATAAGCTGTTTGGGCTATTAAGCAGTTTGGATAAGTGCTTATTTATAAGCAAATAAGCACTAGAATGCACCAAAAGCTCAGGTATAGATTAATAGACCTAAAAAAATCTAATTCAACTCAAAAAACTCAAATAAGCCCAAGCTGTGAGCCAAATTCAATTCACTCTTTGGACCGAAAAGACAGCCTAAGTACCCTACTTCTAGCTGATTATTAAGCACCTAAATAAGCTGATTACAAGAAGGTTAAGGGGGCAAATGAAAGTTGGCACTACTGAGATTCTAAGAAACCAAAAAGCCCTAATTTCCTAAGTCAATTGCTACCCTAAAAGATGCTTAGATCAGGTCACCTTAGGCTGTATACTAGGTGAAGAACAGGTAAACCCACTATTTCCAGGACTAATTTGAACCATTAAATGTGAATGAAATTGTTTGGTATTGAACTTATAAGATGTTTGCACTACAATTTAGCCCCAAACTCAGTACAAAGCACTATGGAAACCTAATATATGCCCTGAAATGATCCCTAATATAGGCATGTCCACACAGTTCTACACCTTAGTTTTGACTTTTTGATTTCACCTAAACTTTGACTATAATGAAATTCTACAGCTTTGGTCCTAAATTATATAATGTATTAAGCTACTTTAAAGTGAAATTAACCTAAATGGACCTATTACCTACCTGGATGCAAGATTATAGCAGCTAAAACAACCTTATGCACTATGATTTGGATCTAGAATCTGATTTTGACTTTTGGCTGAGAAACCTATCTATTTTATGACTTATCTATCCTACATGAACCTAAAGTGAGCTAAGAGAACTAAATTTAACACCTAAAAGCTACTAAAACTCAGAATCAAGGCTTAAACCAAACACCCCTTAATATGCAAGTTACACTACTAATCTAATTTTTAAGCCTAAATCTACTGATTATATGCTTGGGACAGTTTACCTATTCACTAATAAAGCTAACTGGGCTAAGGAAACCAACTGATAACAACAAGAACATAGAAATGCACATTATACTATATTAAGGCAGTAAGAATATATTTATGAGCTGAGGTGTATAAAACTAGACAAAAGCACTTAAACTTACTTCAAATAAGCAATTAACAAACACAAATAAAATACAGGCTATAGTAAATAAGCTACACTACTCAGAAATGTAAAATAGGAACTTACTTGATCATAGGCTATAAAGGATTGAGCTCTGAACTATGGTAGCTGACATAAGCTCACCAAAAGCACTGAGCAGCTGGTGTGAGCTTATGGGAAGGGATATATTAGCTTATCAAAGCTTCTGTACCCTTGTCTACTATTTATTTATTTTATTTATTTATTTATTTATTTTTTATTTTTCTTTATATATATGTATATATATAAGGTTAAATTTAAAACAGAAGTAAACTATTAAGCAACTTATATTACTTAGAAAAGCTTAAATAAACAGGAAATTAAGAGCTTTTTATACTAACTTTAAGCTTTAAAGGAAAATTGCACAGAGCGGATTAGGACAAAATTTAAGAGAACAATGAGACTTTTATTAAAACTTAGGAAGATTATATTACAAGAAAAGCATAATTACATAAATCAAACCATAATTTTTAACCCTAAAATTCTACCCCTAATTTGTGACCTAAGAACTACTCTCCTAACCATGATAAAGGGCAACTATATATAGCCAATGAGAGGCAGTTTGGAAGCTGCCAGAAGCAATTTGATCCTAATCCCACTGCCTTTGTTCTCTTCTCAAGCTCTCTAGACCCTTGAATTATGCTATAGCACCTTCTTGTCCAATCCTGAGCTCCAATTGTGCCACATTGGAAGGATGTGACGTGTTTTCTGACACGTTGGCAGACCCTTCTAGGTTGTACGAGGTTTATTTAATGGTGAAAATAATGGGGTAAAAGCTTTGGGGAAGATATACAGTAAATTAGGGTGGGGGGTGTTTCTTTTATTGTTGTTTGACTGTGAAAGAGGGATTTTGACTACCGGGTTATTTAAGTTAGGAGTGGGTCGGGTTGGAGTGATAAGGGGAGTAGGCTTGGTGTAATGTTTGAAAGAGTTTGGGCCAGGTGGGTTTATGGGTTATTATTGGGTTTGGGATTATGGGTTTATTAGGTGGATAGTTTTAGTTATAGGCTTACGGTTTAAAAGTTTAAAGTTTAGGTACCAAAGTTGTAATCTGTAAAGTTCAAGGGACCAATCTGTAAAATTAATCCAAGGACTGAATTTGTCAAATGATGATTATCAAGGACCCTTGTTGACTTTTGAGCTCAAATATGGTTCGAGAAATCCTTCCCCGGCATCGGCTTTTGATCTCTTTTCCATTCTCGTGCTCGGTTTTGCTATTTTCTTGAAATTTTTGTCCAATTCTCACATATCCGTACCTGCGCATGTAAAAACACAAAAACAACATAGATTTGGCATATTTGATCGGTTTTTTTTTGGTCTTTTAGGTCCGTTAAATAGGTAAAAAGGTATGTGTAAATACACACATACCAAGAACGTAAAGACTTCAAGATTAAAGCAATGCCAAAAACTTGAAGCTTGATGCCAAAAACTTGACCATCCATGTACATCTTCTTGTCTAATATAACCTGTTAAACCTGAGAAAACAATCACAGCAAACCTCGTGTAAAATCGACGAAAAATTCTATATAAAAATCCTAGAAAGCAAATAAAGATATAATGCTTGTGGAATGAATGTTTGCAGATTCCTAGAGTTTATAAAATACGGATTTCACGAAAGTTTACAATTCCGACAGAAAAATAAAACTTGCAAAATTTTCTAGAAAATAATACCTGACGTCGTCCAGTGATGCCTGACGCCGTCAGAATTGATCTGACAGAATTTTTATATTTTGTTTCCAGAAAATTTCTAGAAAAACCTATGCCTTAATTACTGGAATTCCTGCAAATAATCATTATGACTCGATACAAGCATTTGACTCAAACAAATACTAATATGTATGTTTATATCTCATTGTCATTGTTCATGTCCAATTCGTTCTTTTAAACAAATTTGAATTTCCCTTACACTTATCTTTTGCAAAATACCTTTATATGTAGTTAAGACGAAGTTAAAAACAAAATAAAGCATTTTCACAATTTAATTTTTAACATGAACCATAATAATTAAAAATAAAAACACACACACGGAAGCAAATAAAATCAAATAAACAAACAAACAAACAAATAAAGCTTGGTTTGCCTCCCAAGAAGCGCTTTTCTTTATTAACTAGTCTTGTAGCTAGACTCAAAGTCACGTCCTACGTTACTTCATCATCGAAGGCGATGTCTTCTTCGCTGATCATTTCGTTACAATTCTCTTGGTAATGCTTAATACGTTGTATGTTTACTGTGAATTCTCTGTCCTCGTCATCTATCAATACAGCAGCTCAAGTTTTCGAGGTGCTTTTCACAATGAAAGGTCCATACCATCTAGATTTTAGTTTACCAGGAAATAACCTTAAACGAGAATTATATAGTAGAGCCTTGTCTCCTTCTGAGAACCCTTTGGACTTTTAATCCGTTGGTCGTGCCATCTCTTTGCCCTTTCCTTGTACGTTATGGAGGACTCAAAAGCTTCCAGCCTCAACTCATCAAGCTCCTGGAGTAGCAAGAATCTATTCGTCCCTGCGACCTTATAGTCCAAATTACAGGCTTTAAGCGCCCAATACGCCTTGTGTTCCAGTTCAACTGGAAGGTGACATGCCTTGCCGTAAACCATACGGAATGGTGTCGTTCGAATAGGTGTCTTATAGGCAGTTCGGAATGCCTACAAAGCTTCATCAAGCTTGAAGGACCAATCTTTTCTGTTTTGATTAACCGTTTTCTCTAATATTATCTTTATTGCTCTATTGGTGTTTTCTACTTGACCGTTGGTTTGAGGATGGTAAGCGGTGGAGAATCGGTGGGAGACTCCATATCGTTTCATGACCTTTCCATTTGCGCGTTGCAGAAGTGAGTTCCCCTATCACTAATAAGAGCTTTCAGAATGCCAAACCCAGCAAACAGCTTTTTTAAGAAATGAATGACTACCCTAGCATCGTTGGTCCTAAGGGATTGTGCCTCTACCCACTTTGAAACATAATCAATGGCCACTAAGATGTATTCATTCCCTCCAGATGATGGAAAGGGCCCCATAAAATCTATCCCCCAAACATCGATAATCTCACAGACTTGTATATAATTCTCAGGTGCTTCATCCCTCCTGGAGATATTCCCAGCTCTTTGACATGCGTCACAGGCCTGTATCATTCCCTTCACATCGCGAAATATTGTAGGCCAATAAAATCATGCATCGAAAATTTTCCGTGCAGTAGTGTTCATTCCATGATGTCCCCCAGACGGATCCGCATGACGTTCTTTCATGATTCTGATTGCCTCATTTTCAGAAACACAACGCCTGATCACTTGGTCAGGGCACCTGCGGAACAAGAAAGGTTCGTCCCAAAAATAGTACTTTAATTGAGCGAAGAACCTTTTTCTTTCTTGTCTGTTCATGTATTCCGGAATAACTCCGCTTGCCAGGTAGTTAGCATAATCCGCGTACCATGGTTCAGAATCATTTATTGACATGAGCTGTTCTTCAGGAAATGAATCCCGAATCTCACTCTTGCCAGATTCGCTAAGGTTGGGGTTTTCGAGTCGGGAGAAATGATCAGCCGCTAGATTCTCCGCTCTCATTTTTATCACGGATTTCGAAATCGAATTCTTGTAATAATAAAATCCGACGAATCAGTCGTGGTTTCGCGTCTTGTTTCGTGAAAAGGTATCGAAGAGCTGAATGATCTGTGAAAACAACGGTTTTTGAAAGGACAAGATATTGGCGAAACTTATCAAAAGAAAATACTACGGCCAGGAGCTCATTTTCAGTGGTGGTGTAGTTTTCTTGAGCGGGATTCATGGTTTTGCTAGCATAGTATATCGGCTGAAAGTGTTTGTTAAGCCTTTGGCCCAACACCGCTCCAACAGCATAATCGCTAGCATTGCACATGATTTCAAAAGGCAATTCCCAATTAGGTTTAACCATAATTGGAGCTTGCGTGAGTTCCTGCTTCAGACGATAGAATGCATCCTTACATTCTTGAGAAAAGTCGAACGGAGCATCCTTAACCAACAACTGAGTCATTGGCCGGGCTATCTTTGAGAAATCCTTGATGAACCTCCTGTAGAAACCAGCATGACCCAAGAAGCTACGTATTGCTTTGACTGTGGTCGGATAAGGTAACTTGGATATAGCTTCAACTTTTGCTCGCTCTACCTCAATTCCGTTTCCCGAAACCGTATGCCCAAGCACGATCCCTTCCTTTACCATGAAGTGACATTTTTCCCACTTCAGAACCAAATTGGTCTCTTCACAACGTTTGAGCATTCTTTCAAGGTTAGCAAGACAACGATCGAAAGAGTTTCCAAAGATCGAAAAATCATCCATGAAGACTTCCATGCTATCTACCATTAACTCCATGAGGATTTTATGCGTGCAAAAGGTCGAGTCGATAACCTTAATGTCGGCTACACTCCATGCGATAACTCCTTTATATTTTTTTAAAAATCCTAGGAGCTTACCTTTTTGTCTGTCTATCAAAGAAGAGTTTATGATTACCGAAAGTTGATCTACTCCTTGGAGGAAAGCATACTTGATGAACTCAAATGAGTACATTTTATTATCATCATTTATCCTATTTATTTAACTTGTTTTACTTTATTATGTATGAGAATCGGTGCTTTAATGTTTACTTTAGTGATTCTCAGGTAAAAACAGGTAAAAGGTGAAACTTGGCGATTTTGGACTAATTACGGAGCAAAATGAGCAAGATGTCAAAAGTCTACTGAAACCCAGAAGATGCGCCGTATCTCACTCAACAGATACGCCGCAATATCATACTTAGATGAATTCGAAGACCATTGCCTGACTTTGAAGAATGCGCCGCATGGAATTCTACCATGCGCCGCATATGAAACTTTGGTCAAAGAAGAAGATCAAGCTCGTTCTACTCCAGATACGCCGCATCACACAATTGACATACGGCGTATCACTATCAAGACTTCACCAGAAACAATCCAAGACAACTGAAGGACATGCGCCGCATAAAGATTCAAGTTACGCCGCATCTAAAGGCGGTGTACGAATATTCCAGAATATAATAAGCTTGGACCCCACGCGAAGTTAAGTCAATGCGCCGCATCTCATCATTACATACACCGCATCGAACCCTCAGACAGAAACTATAAATACCCCAAGACCTAGACGAATTTTGTGTGCACCATAACCCTAAGGAGGCTAATTCAGACGAGCAAGCAACACAAGACACACCCCAAATGAAGATCTTAGAGCTGTAAGAAGGTCCTGTATGTACTTAATTCATTAAGTAGTTTTGTTTTATTGTAATAGTAAGCTTTAATTCATCAGGATAGATGGCCGGTAGTTTGTGAGTACGCAAAATCAAATGTCCGCCTTAAAATTGCTTTCCCATCAATTAAAGTTTATATGTTTGATGTCTTTGGTGAATTTATATTAGTGCATTGATTACCTCTGTGTCTAGCTGAGCACTGCTTGGGCTGCCATACCCCTTCCTCGCCAATTTAATCCGATGTCTTTGGATAAGTAGGATATTCATAAGTAATCATTAAGGGTTTACTCGCCGATATAATGAAACCAACGAGTACGGTTTAATTATATACACTTCATATAAAACTAGCAATAAAACAAGTGACAAGCTGCTTAATTATCAGGACATGTCTTCTTATTGTCTCTATTATCTATCTGTGGACGTGTATGCTATTCGCTGATTCGTTCTCATTTGTATTTACTGTTTAATTAATAACCAAACTGTGCCAGTCTCTCAGGCTGAACCCCCCTTTCGTTAGATTAGACTGTAAAACTAACTTAGATATTAAAATACTGATTAGGATAACTAGATAATACGTTCTACTCTTAGTGATCGACACTCTGCTTACCATTATATACAAACTGACCGGGTAAAATGCTCGTTAAGTGTGTGTGTTATTGATTAGTCGGCTAAATATAAATGTAAAACTTGAATAGGCATTAACACTGCTAAACCGCAACGACACATCACGCGCATTAAGTTTTTGGCGCCGTTGCCAGGGAGTGAATTGTTCTTATCTGTTAAATTGATTAGTATTTTAATTAGGTTTTTCTTTTTATTAGGTTTTTAGACACTAACCCATAACTTGTTGTATATTAGATAGATTGCATTCATTGTATAATTTGCATATTTACTGTTTTTGTGTGTTTTATTTTCTGTAATTTTCTTTTTATATTTTATTTTTATTTTATTTTCTTTGTACTTACTGTCGTTGTATTGCGCTGATACAAACGATACGGTGCATCTGTTTCTCAGATACGGCGTATTGCGTTTTAATTTTATAAAATACAACGCGTTTAATAATTCGAGTACGACGCATCTTTTCCCCAAGATACGGCGTATTCTGTTTTTAATAAAGAATTTTTTGAAACCCTAACGTCATGCGACGCATCTGTTTTAATAGATACGGCGTATTTAATATTTAAATTAAAAACAGTTTTTGAATTATTAAACAGAAGCGACGCATCGATTTTTATCGATACGGCACATCTACTAAATCAAAAATCTTATATTTTGAAACGTAACGAAAATACAGCGCATTAGCTTCTGCTGATAAGGCGCATTTAATTTTTATAAATATAATTGATTTTTGATAACTACTTTGATCGTTTCACTACTCTCGTGCACAAGTTAGTTTACTTTCAGGATAAAGATGACTTCACATCGCTATGAAGATTATAACCTAACTAGAGAATCCTAGATGAAGTGATTAAATCTACGATAACTGGAAATTTGCAAAAAAAAAAAAAAAAAAGGTAAAGGTAAGAGGACTCAATGCAGGTAACATTGAGTGTCTCAAATTCTCTTGAATTGGAATTCCAGCTATCCTTTATGGTAATTCACTTAAACTTAAGGAGAGTTCTCTTCAAATCCTCTCCCGAATTTTTAACGAAAAAAGTGAATTATCTAAATCTGATTATTACATGTTCATATCTGAAGAGAAAATTTTTAAGAAACGGTTTACTAAAAAGTGAGACTTACACGCTAAACATTCATATAAACCTCTTTTCTTATAAATTACCTAAATGTAAAAACGCCGAAATCCACAACGAAAGTTGTGATTTCCGTAAAAATTCTTCAGACATTAATCCATGTAATACATCATGTTCTAACTATAATCTCAATTTTGTAAACTTAAAACGATATTTCCTAACCATGGAATAAATCATTATCCACTAAACGATGAGATTATAATCCACTATAAAGCGGTCATGCCAATTGCTCTTATTTCGAATTTATATATTTTTATATCATATGGTATGTCGTTTAATCCCAAGTTAATACATAAGAAAAAGTTTTGCGGAGGCCAAGGTACGTTCCCTATTTAAAATTTTGATCAATGGCTAAACAATACGGTACATCTAAGTAATCTAAGCACCGTATCTATGACCAATTATGATACATTGACCAGTCAACAAATTTTAGATAAATACGGCGCATCACATACGTGCGATGCGGCATGATCGCGGTAAAACTAAGCGGTGAAGCTTTGTAAACCACGGGTCGTAGTCCCAACGAGGGTTGAAATTGATCTTGTCACTCGAGTCGTGAGTTATGTGAAGTGAATTGGTTTAAAAGATGTGATTAGGTTTTAGTTATACTACTAAAGGTTGTTTAAAACTTAAATGAAATAAAAACGAGAATAGGAGAAATAAGTTGAACGATAAAAGAAAACATAAATTGAATAAAATGTCAAGAAAATGAAATAAGAAAGTAAGAAAAATTAAGTAAAGAAAAGAACTGAAAATGAAATAAAGAAATGTAAAATGTTTTTGGTTTTTAACTTTAATAAATGAAAGAAAAGAAAAGTAAACGTTTAAAAGAAAATAAAAGAAGTGAAAATAAAAATAAACTAAGTTAAAAAAGATTTAAACGAAAATTCGACAGAGTAACGGTAAGAAATGAATTAAAGAAAACTCCACTCGATAAACGATGGAGTGTAACTAAGCCTAGCTCGGCTTTAAAAATAAAATAAGACATGACACAAAAGAGATTAAGACTCGAAAACTAAAGTGGACAAAACTCAAACTCGCTAAGATAAAGAAAATGAAACTCGCTAACAAATAAAAATCATGAAACTCGCTAAGGAACAAAACCCAAACTCGCTAGCTTAAACAAAAACTCATACTCGCTACCTTTAGAAATTGATACTCGCTAGACTATAGAAAAAACCAAACTCGCTACAAATTTAAAATAATGTGATACTCGCTACCTAAACCAAACTCGCTAGCCAAACTCGCTAGCTTTAAATCCTTACTCGCTAAGTTCAAAAGATCATACTCGCTAGGTTCCAGCCAAGTTCATACTCGCTGGATTTTAATAGCATACTCGCTAGAATGAAAAGAACATACTCGCTAAAACCTAAAAGCATACTCGCTAAACTCGAAATAAAATACTCCTACTCGCTAAACCCTAAAAGCATACTCGCTAGAAACAAAAAATAAGCTGGAACGTTTTTTTACGTGAGAAAATGTTTAAAACAAAATAAAAACCTTTGTAAAACTAAGTAATAAGCTAGATAAAAACTTTAAAGAAGCTTTTACAAGCTAACAAAACCCAAATAAGCTCAAGTCATATTCATAAGGCACGAAAATTTCTTTTCATGCAAAGGTGGTGCAAAACTTATATGAGCTTATTGTGATCAAGATAGAAGTAAAGAAGCTTGAATAAGATGAAAAGCAATAAAAGAAAGGTTGCAATAAGCTAAGAAATAAGCAAAATAAGAAGATTAAGACATAAAGTTGAAAGCTTGCATAAAGAAAATATTACACTACAACTTGGAAAATAAGCTAAAAAACTAATTAAGGCTACACTAACTCAAGCTACTCCCCTCAAATGAAGACTAGGGGTGGGTATTTAAGGTTTCCATGGTGGATTCCTTTTACATCTAGCCCCCTTAACTCTATTTTTTCATGAAAGTAACACATAAACTTTCATTACACTACTAAACGACTTCTAAAAAGTAAACTTTAGTCCTTGTAATCTTGAGGAATATGTTAACGAGTCTTCAAAAAGTCTTCAATGATACAGCCGTGATATGTGCTTATTCACATATCTTTTATTCACCATTATTAGAACTATTTTAGGACCAAAAACTAACATTCAAAGCCAAAGATATCGTGTTTTTGTGTTTATGACTTGGTGCAGGTAAGGATATTGCAAAAACATCATGAAAAGCAACCTAAAAGCCCAAAACGAGCACGAGATTTGGAAAAGAGCAAGAAGCCGAGTCAAAGATGAAATTTACTCAAGTAAAGGCCCGGTGACGATGTTTTCATTACTTAAAGGCTCATGAATATGAAAGAGATACTTAATCGAAGATTAAGATGATTATCATTATAAGCTTCCCAAACCTCGAGCAAGGTGGTCACTTTTATATCATTGAAGACTTTTTGAAGACTCGTTAACATATTTC
>LBNU01034465.1:11022-21560 GCA_014162995.1 Artemisia annua | reverse complement strand
AGAGTATCTTCACTTGTGAAGATTATCAACTAGGATTGATTTTTTGACGTTATTAGTGGCTTTAAGTTTAGTTAGAGTATTTTTCACTTGTGAAGATTATCAATTAAGATTGAATTTTGGGTGTTATTAGAAGATTTAGGTTTATTTAGAGTATCTTCACTTGTGAAGATTATCAACTAGGATTGATTTTTTGACGTTATTAGTGGATTTAAGTTTAGTATTTATTTTTCACTTGTGAAGATTATCAATTAGGATTGAATTTTGGCGTTATTAGAAGATTTAGGTTTATTTAGAGTATCTTCACTTGTGAAGATTGATCTTTACGTGTAAGTTCATTAATCGTGCCGAAGTTCAAGTGATTCAACCGACGATGCCATAGCCATGATTTGTTCTTAGATGCCTTAGAGAGCAAGCAAATGGGTGAGGATCTCATCATGTCTTCAATAGAGATGGTGTATCGATTCGTGCCACGACTGCCCTTAAGTAGATCAACACCGTCTTGGAGAATTTAGTAAGTTACTTAGTGTTATACCAGAGGTTGCAAAAATGAATTCTGATGCTCCAATCATTGAAGATTGGGTGTCAGATAGTGAAGATGAATTAGATGAGCCAACCACTAGGTCAAAACAAAGTTCTAATGTGTCAAAGAGTACTGATAGGCTTACACAGTGTGCTAAAAAGGAAGAGGTTCCTCAAGTTGTCAAGCCTAAAATTAATCAGGATAAGTTTCTAAAACCTGTGTTAGGTCATGCTTTGTCTAAAAAGGTTGTTGAGTACCAAGAGATACCTAGAGATCATATGAAAAGGTTCAATAACAAGCCTAGGGGAAACCAAAGAAACTTCAATGGACTAGTCTCAAATAGATTAGGAAATGGGTTTTATCTTAAAAAGAAGGCATGTTATAATTGTGGTAGTTTTGAGCATCTTAAAGCAAATTGTGCTAACTATCAAAAACCAGTTTGGAACCAATATACAAGAGTGAATCATCAAAACTTTTCAAAAAGCGATCACTCACCTCCCAAAAGAAATATGGTTCCAAGGGCAGTGTTACTGAGATCTGGTGCTACTAGATCTATTGTGACTGCTCAACCAAAAAGGCCTTTTCAAAATAAAACAACTGAGTCTGCTGCTACTTCAAGAGTAAACTCTGCTGCTAAGGCAATTTACTCTACTGCTGTGCCTAAAAAGTTACCAAATACAGTTGTTGGAAATCATTTTTATGCTGTAAAGGCCTCAGCTTGTTGGAGTTGGAAACCAAAATCAAATGCTTTAACTCAAGTTTCCAACAACAACAGTGCATCAATGGATCTTACTAAATATAACTATGTTGATGCACAAGGCAGATCCAAGTCAGTAATGGCTTGGGTCAAAAAGAGAAACTAATTTCTCTACTTTATGTGCAGGGCAATCTACAAGACAAGCTAAAAGACCAAGGAATTGTGGATAGTGGATGCTCTGGACATATGACTGGTGACATATCCCAACTTGAAGATTTTGTGCCTATTGATGGTGGATGTGTTGCTTTTGGTAATGATCCTACAGGTGGAAAAATTGTTGGTATTGGTACTATAAAAACAGGAAATTTGAATTTTGAAAATGTGATGTTAGTTAAAGGACTTAAGTTTAATCTCTTTAGTGTTTCACAAATGTGTGACAAAAGGAATTTTGTTCTTTTTACTGACACTGAATGTCTTGTCCTTTCTTCTGACTTTAAGTTACCAGATGACAAGTATGTGGTACTCAAAGTTCCAAGAAATGACAACATATACAGTGATCATATAAAGAACATAGTTCCTAGAAGAGATGTAACTTGTCTTTTTGCTAAAGCCACCTTTGATGAATCCAAATTATGGCATAGGAGACTTGGACACTTAAATTTCAAAACCATGAATAAATTGGTAAAAAGTAATCTTGTGAGAGGGTTACCTTCAAAGGTTTTTGAAAATGATGAAACCTGTGTTGCCTGTAAAAAGGGTAAACAACACAGAGTATCTTTTAAGTCCAAAGTTGTGAATACTATTGATGAGCCTTTGCATTTGCTTCATATGGATTTATTTGGACCTGTTTTTGTGAAAAGTCTGAATAAGAAGCAATTTTGTCTAGTTGTCACAGATGATTTCAGTAGGTTTACTTGGGTATTCTTTCTAGCTACTAAAGATGAAACACCTGAAATTCTTAAGGAGTTCATAACTAGAATAGAAAACCTAATAAATCACAAGGTAAAGATAATAAGGTGTGACAATGGAACTGAGTTTAAGAATCATACAATGAATCAGTTCTGTGTGGGTAAGGGTATTTTAAGACAGTACAGTGTTGCTAGAACTCCTCAACAAAATGGTGTAGCTGAGAGGAGAAATAGAACATTGATTGAGGCTGCTAGGACTATGTTGTCAGATTCAAAATTACCTATACCTTTTTGGGCTGAAGCAGTGAACACTGCCTGCTTTGTGCAAAATAGGAGTAAGGTAGTTAAGCCTCATAATAAGACCCCTTATGAATTATTTCATGGTAAAAAGCCAATGATAGCATTCTTTAGACCATTTGGGTGTCCTATTACCATCTTAAATACCAAAGACCAATTAGGCAAGTTTGATGAAAAGGCTGATGAAGGTTACTTTGTTGGATACTCTGTCAATAGTAAAGCTTATAGAGTATACAATAAAAGAACTAGATTTGTGGAAGAAAACCTGCATATTGAGTTTGATGAGAATAAAACCAATAGTGCAGGAACTGGACCAGAATGGCTATTTGATATTGATATGCTAACCAAAACCATGAATTATGAGCCAGTGTTTGCAGGAATGGATACTAACTCTCTTGCAGGTAATCAATCAAATGACTCTGCTGCTAAGGAAGCTGATTCCCAAAAGGAGTTTGTGTTGATTGAAAAATTGAGCCTTGGACCAAATATTTCTCCTACACAGGAGGAAAGGAGCTCACAAGATGATGTTGTCCAAGATTCTCCTAAAGGAAGTGAGGGAGAACCAAAAGTTGATGAAGTGGTGGAAAAACCTAAGGAAACTACTTCTAGCAGCAGTCTTCATAACTCTACTGCTAATGAACACTCTGCTGCTGGACCTAGCAACACTACTGCTACACACAAGTTTCCAACTTTTGATTCACAGGGTATATCTCTTGCTGATTCACCATACCCTGATGATTCCACTACACCTGGTTTGACAGAGATCTATGCTGATACTGATGATGAGGCTCTTGATCCTCAAATCTTTGGAGCTGCAGCAGATGTTACTAATTTGGAATCTAGTATTCCAGTTAGTCCAACCAAAACTACAAGAGTTCACAAAGTTCACCCCAAAGAAAACATTTTGGGTGATCCATCATCAACTGTGCAAACTAGGAGGATGACTAAAGAGCAAAAAGATATCTTACACAAAGCTTTCTTTGTAAGATCTCTTCATCAAAGAAACAGTCATAAAGATCTGCAAAACTGTCTATTTGCTTGTTTCCTATCACAAGTTGAACCCAAAAATGCCTATAAAGCATTACAAGATTCAAGCTGGGTAGAAGCCATGCAAGAAGAGCTTCTTCAATTCAGATTACAAGAAGTTTGGACCTTGGTGGATTTGCCTAATGGAAAAAGGGCAATTGGTACTAAATGGGTTTTTAGGTGTAAAAGAGATGAAAGAGGAATTGTGATCAGAAACAAAGCAAGGTTGGTTGCTCAAGGATACACACAACAAGAAGGTATTGATTATGATGAAGTGTATGCACCAGTGGCAAGAATTGAGGCCATAAGATTGTTTTTGGCTTATGCTTCATACAAAGATTTTGTTGTATATCAAATGGATGTTAAAAGTGCTTTTCTGTATGGGGAAATCAAGGAAGAAGTTTATGTGACACAACCACCTGGTTTTGAAGATCCAGATTTTCCTGACAAAGTTTACAAGGTTGAGAAAGCACTATATGGATTGCATCAAGCTCCCAGAGCATGGTATGAAAAGTTATCAACTTATTTGCTGGATTGTGGATATGAGAAGGGTAAAATTGATAAAACCTTATTCATTAAGAAGAACAAAGGTGATATTTTGCTGGTTCAAGTATATGTAGATGATATCATTTTTGGTTCTACAAGCAAAGCTATGTGTGAGGAGTTTGAGAAGATCATGAAGAATAAATTTTCTATGAGTTCCATGGGTGAACTTACATTTTTCTTGGGATTGCAAGTGAAACAACTGCATGATGGTATATTCATCAGCCAAGATAAGTATGTGGCTGACATTTTAAAGAAGTTTGGATTTGAAGATGCCAAGCCTGCAAAGACAACTCATGAGAAAGATAAGCCATTGATGAATGATGAGTATGGCAAAGAGGTGGATGTTCACTTGTACAGGTCAATGATTGGTTCATTGATGTACCTTACAGCTTCAAGACCAGATATTATGTTTGCTGTATGTGCTTGTGCAAGATATCAAGTCAATCCCAAAGAATCACATCTTAATGCTGTGAAGAGAATCTTTAGATACTTAAGGTATCAACCCAAATTGGGGCTTTGGTATCCTAAGGATTCACCATTTCATTTGGAAGCATACTCAGACAGTGATTATGCTGGGGCTAGCTTGGATAGGAAATCCACAACAGGAGGTTGTCAATTTCTGGGAAGCAGATTGGTGTCATGGCAATGTAAGAAACAAACTGTGGTGGCAAACTCTTCAACAGAAGCAGAGTATGTAGCTGCTTCAAGTTGCTGTGGTCAAGTACTTTGGATGCAAAACCAATTGCTGGACTATGGGCACAATTTTATGAACACCAAAATTTTCATTGACAATAACAGTACATTGTGCATCATCAAAAATACTGTTTTTCATTCTAAAACAAAACATATTGAGATAAGACATCATTTTATCAGAGATTGCTATGAAAAGAAACTAATTCAAGTTGTTAAAATTCATACTGATCTAAATGTTGCTGATCTACTTACCAAACACTTTGATGTGGGTAGATTTCAGTTTTTAGTTGCAAGTATTGGTATGAGAAATCTTTGAAAAACTTATCTCATTGTGTTTTTGTAAAGTATTGTAAAAGTATTTTGCACTGTTATTGGTCTAACAAGTTTGTTTATACTGCTGATTACACTCTGCTGCTAATACTCTACTCTAATGCTAGAGTATGACTTAGCAGTATAGTGCTCTGTTTGTATTTGTGTTTTGGACTAATCTTTTCCAGGGACAGTTTAAGTGTTAATGATGTTCTTTTGAGCTAATGGACATTCAAAGATTGCACTGAAGTTAAAGAAGAACAGTGATAATTCATTAAAAGGATGATCATTACAAGCAAAAGAAGATTACAAAAGGCTTTCAAAACACAAAATAAAACATTCACATAACGCTAAAAACCTATCACATGGGACGTTTCCCTTTAGCCTTGGAGTCTCTTTTCTCCTGTTCTTGAGCAACATGGGCAAGAGCATCTATCAAGGATTGAGAATCAGGCATGGTTCTGTTTCTTCCCATGGACTGAGTTGCCATATCCCACACTCTTGGACACACCAAGCCTATCACAACTCCATGTGATTCAGATGGTCCCTCTGCTTTTGAAGATTGAGTGTGAGAAGGAGGAACTGATGCTGATGGTTGTGGAGAAGGAGGAACTGGTGCTTCTGCTTGGGTCTTTGGAGGAGGAACTGGTGCCTCTGGTTGTGAAGGTTCTGCTTGTAACTTCTCCAAATGCTTTCTCAAGGCTTTCACCAAAGCCTTTGGGATTTCTTGTGCCAATGAGGAGTTCATGTGTGGTCCTTGTGGTGGATAAGTTGATTGTGATGCTTGTGGTGGATGTGATGGATTTGGTGCCTGGTAATCTCTATGATAAGGAAGGTACTTTGCATTGATGTCATGTTGGAATTTCCGGGCTTGTTCCTTAGTTCTGCTACCACGTCTGGGTGGTCGATATGGTGGAAGATATGGTGGAAAGGGTGGATTGTTTGACTCTGTGTCTGAAGAGTCTGATGATATATTGATTATATCCTCATTGTCAGACATTGTGATTGTTTTGGAAAAGATTGGCGATATTGATTAGGTTTTGTGGTGTTTTTGGAAGAGATTAGGGTTTGCTTGGAATATCAAGTGGATTTGATCCCCTTTTATTGAGGATCAATTAGAAGTAATGGAAATTAATGAGGAGTTGGTGATTGGTATTAAATTTTTAGTAACTGCCTTTTATTGAAGATAATTTATTCGATTTTTGACTTTTTGACCAAACAAAGTCAAACTACTGCTTGGGTTCATAAGCAGTAGTCAACTCTGCTGCTAGTTATAGGACTCTGCTGCTGGGTGTCTGCTGCTACAAGTTGAAGTTGAAGGACGGTTATGTAACTTCTCCTAAGCAGTTTATAACCTAATTGAATCACCTTTTCTCTACATAATAACCACGAATTGCAGTTTAAAAACCAACCCACTCTCCATTATCCTCCAAATTCACAATCCCCAAATCTCAAGAACCCTAAATCATGGACATCGATCGAACATGGGCCAAAAGTCATAACATTGTGGCAGCACTTGACACAGATGTTATACCCTCTGAATTCACAGATATGGCAAACTTTCTAAATGCTTCATCTCTTCAGTATGCATTAACTGTGAATCCAACCATTTATGCTGCTCACATCAAACAATTTTGGCAAACTGCAAAGGTCAGAACTTTGAATGAAGAACTTTGTGTGAGGGCATATGTTGATACTCAAAAAGTGATCATTTCTGAAGCTTCTATTAGAACAATCTTGCTCCTTGATGATGAAGGAGGCACACAGTGTCTTGGAAGGAATGAGCTTTTTGATGGTTTGGCAGCACTGGGTTATAGGAGGACAAACAATAGTTTAAAATTTCAAAAAGGTCTTTTCTCTACTCCTTGGAAATTTTTAGCCCACACTTTATTGCATTGTTTGAGTCCTAAAACAACTGGGTGGAATGAGATTAATGCAACCATAGCATCTGCTATGATTTGCTTAAGCAAAGGAGACCCATTTAATTTTTCAAACATGATTTTTGAGGGCATTGTTTTTAGTGTCAAAGAAAAAGGAAAATCTTTTCTTTATCCAAGGTTTATCCAATTGTTTATAAATGATCAAATAGAAACAACCAGATCCCATAGGGCTATTTATAAATCAACAATAATGGGATCTGTGTCTTTTAGTTTTTTGGTCAAGATTAACAAAGACTTTTCTGGTGAAAATACACCACTTACTCCTTATATGGTGGAAGTTATTGAAAATGCTCAGGGTGAAGGATCAGGAACTCCCACTGATTCCCAACACACACCCACTTTTGAATCACCATCCCCACAACCTTTAAAGACCTACAAACGTAGGAAAGCCTCTAAGAACACTGAGTTACCCCAGACCAGTGTTAGGATGGATATTGTACCAGATGGGGCTGTCACAGGTGATGGAGGTGACATGTTGGTGAGGGCTAACACTACTGCTTCTAGCTTAGCAGCAGAGCAGGATAGTGTTAACATAAATAAGACCCAATCCAAGGCAACATCTAATGTGAATGATTCTAATGAGTCAAACACAGGTGATGGATTCCCTAGCCAAATGGAAAACATAGGGGGCTCAGGTGATCAAACTAGGTTTGATACTGAGTTTATGTCCCAAGATTCACCTCTCAGGGAAGGTCACACATCCCGAAGTGAGGAGGACAGAATTGAACAAACTGAATTGATGGCACCCCCTCTTGTACAAAATGTCATTGTCAATGATTCACCTCTCGGACCAGGTAACACAGGTCGAAGTGATGAGGCTAGTATGGAACAAATTAAAGTTTTGATGGATAAATGTACCACTTTGGAAACCAAGTGTCAAAACTTGGAATCCAAAGTACAAGCTCTTGAAGGTCTCACAGCTGCACAGGGTACTATGATCACTCAACTCAAGCAACAAATGGAGTTATTACAACAACAAATGTCTTCTGCTAACACTGCTGCTGGTTTGGGAGAGGATGCTTCCAAACAGGGGAGGAATGGCACAGGTTCAGGGGAGGAAATCAGGGGTACTCAAAATGTTGCTGGGGTTGAAACTCAAAATGTTGAACATGATGACTCTGCTGCTCTAATCTCTGCTGCTATAGAAGACTCTACTGCTATGGAAGACTCTGCTGCTATGGCTTTAGACTCTGCTGCTATGGATTTAGAGACAAATGTTGATGCAGGGGTTATTGTTGATGCTGGCTTAGCTTCAGGGGAGGCTAAGAGTGATGACCATGTGGAAAGTAGTGATAATGCTGATAGGTATGTGGTGGTGAATAAGGATAATCAAGAAGTTGTGATGGAAGAGATTGCTAAGACTGCTGCTCCAGAGTCTGCTGCTAAAGAGACTACTGCTAGTAACTCTGCTGCTGGATCAGGTGAGAACTCAGTTGCAAATGCATTGCTAATGCTTCAAGAAAAATCTCCAACTGAGCATACATCAGAATCACCTCAACTCAAATCTACACCATCTCAACCAACATCCCTTTCACAACCTATTCATGTGTCACTCCTACCCACAAAAGGAGTGATGATTAGAGAACCTCTACAAACAGTTCCAAAGGCAAAACCAGTTGCTTCAAGTACTGATAAAGGTAAAGGAAAGATGATTGAAGAAGCTGGTTCTGGTTCTAGTGATGATGAAGAAGAATACAAGAAATTGCCTCAGGAATTTTGGCCAAGAGAGAAGCTTGTGGAAGCTGATAGAGCTTTGGCTTTACAGGTTGCCATGGATGATATTGTAATAGATGGGGATGATGTTAATGCTGAACATGCTAGGATGCTAGCAGAACATGAAGTTCTTGTAGCATTAAAATCTAGAAGAAGTGAACAGGGTGAGCAAAAGTCTAAGAATGATGTATATGACTATGAGCCCACACCTGAAGAAGTTGACTACTTGATAAAGAAAAATCCAGAGGTCAACAAGAAAGCATTAGAAGTTTATGCTGATGTTACTCTAACTACAGAGCAAAAGACTGCACAGTTGTATGATTTCATTAGAATGATTATTGGTCAAGCTTTTGATTATGTGTCAACTGTAATTAAAGGCAAGCAAAAGAGGAAAAGAAGGCCTACAGAAGCTCAGATCATATCTCAAATGAAACAATATTTATGTGCTCAGTGTGGTTGGAAGATGAGCCAATTCAAAGGAATGGGGAATGATGCAGTTAGACTTCATTACTATTCTGGATATAAGAGGAATAAGATGTTTGTTGGAATGGGCTCAAAGGAAGAGGCTGAGTGGAAGAACGATGTTGATGAGCATATGGCAGCTAGCAGAGAAAGAGCCAAGAAGTCAAGAGTTGAAGGATCTAAGTCTACTGAATTACCTGAAACACTTCAAAAGACCTTTGATAAGAATGATGATAGATTTTTGGTGGTTGAACCAGATGACATGTTTGTTGAGCCACTTCAAGCTAGACATCCAATTGCTGAATGGGAAATTGTACAAGATGAATTTGGTGAAGCTTGGAAAATTATCAGAGTTGGAGGTGATGTTGAAGTTTACAGAGATTTTGAAGATCTTGTAAGATCTTGTGACAGGACAAATCTGAACACACTTTGGGGCTTGACACAAGCTAAGTTTCAATTTGAAGATCCAGTAAGTGTAAAGGCTATGGAGTTATGGGTACATTTTCAAAGAATGTATAATCCCGACTCAAGTGACAGATATTGGAAGTTTGAAGCAGATAATATGACTACATTGTGGAAGCACTATAGCTCAAGTGATGTTCATCATATTTCTACTCAGGCTGGAGTTGATGTGTTCATGCTTACTGAAAAGGAGTATCCATTGAGAGCTGGTGTTCTTACTGTAATGCTTGCTTCTAAGCTCAGATGTGAAGAAATAACTCCTCATCTTCAAGACTTGCTTGATAGGATAGTGTTGCAGAATACTAGAGAGTGTGAAAATATGAGAAGAAGATAGAGTGTTTGAAAGCATCCTCCTGGTGTTTGTTTAAGCTTATAAGAAACTTGCTTCCACAAGTGAGACTACATTCGTGTAGATTAAGATTAACTACATGATAAGAGGCATTAGGATAACCCTTGTTTTAAACCCGTATTATAATTACATTGGCTACATTGGTCAAGTAATTCTCCCACACCTTTGCGATGTACCCATTTTTGGTGCACGATACCCCTAGTACACCCCTCAGAGCCTATCCCTTTCGTTTCTAACTTTAAGCATCATACTTAAAGGAAGAATTTGATTACAATCCACCCCCAAATGTGCAACCAAATCGCCTTAGCCTACCTCGTATGCACTCACCTTTAGTGCATTATTGTTATTTGTTAAACCCTTGTCAATTGTCTAATTAGTTACATTGTTGCTAAGTCGAGTCATATCTTGTACATATTGTTTTGGGATGATTGGGATTCATGGGTAAAGTACTAATGTTATGGAGTAATGGGGAGGAACATCATTTATTACCCACATATGTGCTAAACGTTTTCAAAAGTACTCCAAGTGTTTTAATTATTTCAATTCGAGTCATAGAATAGTAAACGTAAAGTATGTAAAAGTTCAAGTGTAAGGGGAAAGCTTAATCCCCATTAAT
>LBNU01034461.1:5844-16203 GCA_014162995.1 Artemisia annua | reverse complement strand
TTAGCTATAAATGTGCCTGGTTTCTATTTGCGTAATACCCCCAGCATGTCAGCTGCCGTATCCGAGTTGGGGGTGTTACATATTAACTTATAACAATATTTGTACCAACCAAGCAATACCTATCAAAACACTCAATGTTTGCAATTATAATTTTTATGACGTTATTTTTTCACGTTAGTTACAATAAAAATCTATTTTTAATTAACCCGGTACCCAAATACACTAAACCGCTCAAACTATACACTAAACGGTACCCCGTAAACAATTAAATGTATCAAAAACACATAAAATCCACCCACCTCAAGAGGTGGCCGAATTTTAAGTGTGCACATGCACACTTGTCCTAACAAAAATCACCATATATAAACCTAATATTCACCTAACTAAATTTACATGCAAACTCATAGTTACCTAAAATCAAAAAGTTTTCTTTGTTTCTCCATTTGAGGTGCTCGGCCAAGTCAAGAACAAGAACAAGATCATAATTTTTTTCAAGACAAAGTGTATTTTCTAGTGCTAGTAACAATCTATTACAAGGTTTTGCAATATAAACCTATAGATTAATTAGGTTTATCATCAAAAATTCACTAATCCTTCAAGCAAGTAAACCAAATTATTTTTTATAATATTACAATGTTTTTACAATGTCTATATCATTTTATTTCCACATGAAAGATAATATGTAATTTATACCACTCTATTTTATGTTTTTATAATCTTTATGAGTTAGAAATTAATATTAAGAGATTATTGGTGAAGAGGCTTGTTTAATGACATTTAGAAACCCATGACACCCTAAGAAGGTGTACGGTAGATTATGGGAATTGTTGTTGTTGTTGGTGATGGACTTGGACAAGATACAAGCTAGAAAAACCATTTTTAACAATATATTTTTGCTACTGACCCTAATTCTAAAATATGTAAACTCAGTAGGTATGGACTAATTTTTGACCAAAGACATAGAAAATACATTCTAAGACGAAGCCATGGCCGCAAGAATGAGTAAAAACGGGTTTATAACGAAAAAGATATGATAAAAACAAGTTATACCAATTTTTGTTTTAAACAATTTGGGACAGGCTGGTCATTTTTGGAAAACCTGGAGAAATCAGTAGCCCATGACATATTTTAGACCAAATACTCAGAAAGTAAATCTTTTAACGAAATCATAGCCGCTTGAATGGACTAAATTGAGTTTACGACGAGAAAGTTACGCCTAAAACAATATTCATAACTATAAGTAATTTTCTGAAAAATGCATTGCTGATGTATATTTTTATAAGGACAAAACAGGACCCTTAACACTAATAAAATACACCAAGCTATCAAAAATTCATTAGTACATTGTAACATGAATCCGCGGATATAAAAAACATAGAAAATGAGCTTATAACGACCGAGATTATATACATATATATACACATATATAGATGTATATATATACATATATATTTATATATATATATATATATATATATATATATATATATATACACACACATATATATATATATATATATATATATATATATATATATATATATATATATATATATATATATATATATATATATATATATATATATATATATATATATATATATATATATATATATATATATATATATATATATATATATATATATAATATATATATATATATATATATATATATATATATATATATATATATATATATATATATATATATATATATATATATGTATCACCGTCAAATTTCTTATGTATTTTATTGGGCCGACACCGACACAAATACACTACTCACTAGCCCATAAATTCTTTTCTTTTTCTTTGGGCCTCAAACCTATACACTAGCCCATTTATCCTATTTCTTTCATATGGGCCTTCGAACCCATCTTTAGCCCAAGTTCACATTTCTTATCTTGGGCCGAGACACAACACGAACCTATCAATACCTTGCATTCATTTTCTTTCTTGATCTTTTATAACTTGACACCCGCACGGGCCAAGAACACAAAACCATTTCATTTTCTTTTGGTCATTTCAACTTTTCTTTCTTTTTGTTCCTTTGATACTTGACAAGAAATGACTCGACCAAAACTCTAAGTCACCAACACCATTTCATTTCTTGTCATTTCATTTCAAACCTTTCTCTTTTGTTCCCTATGTCTCGACACCGAAACCCAATCCAACACACAAGTATAAACAATCCTAAATACCGTATCTCACTTTTCTAAACTATATAACCCATTGGGCCTAATGTCCCTTTAACCCCAACAAAGCACTCCTTTGATTCCCCTACCCTTTAAACTAGTCGATTAAGGACATTCACGTGTTTACAATCTTTCTTGTCCTACTCTCAAACAATTCTAAATAGCTCTCATGCTTTTTTCAAACTCGACATGAATAAACAAGACCTTGACCACTTTGTTCCCTTTCGACTTGACCTCACTTTCATGCTTCCTATACCACCATTAAAATAATCTAAATTCCATACTTCTTTTCAAACCATGTTTACCCCATGGATAACATGTTTCTAAATCCACCAATAAAGAATCTCATTTCCTTCTTTTTCTTACTATATTCGACCTAGTACAACCTAGTCACATATCTCCCTCACACCTAACCTAAACAATAAACAAATATATAAACACATACTTTACTTTTCAACCTTGAAAACTTTTGGATAATACACTCCTAGCTGCAAATTAAACAATGCCTAAAACATAAACAATTAACTATACTTACTTTTTGAAACATGTAAAACCTTTTGGATATTATGTTTCTTTATTCCACAACATAACACCTTTCTTTTCTTCCCTTTTCCCCTTTTTCCTCCTTTTTGGTCAAACAAGTAACCAAGTACACCCTTTATTATATTTTATTGAACTTGCTTTATAGGGAACATATAATATTCTAAAAATCATACTTTATTATTTAATAAAAGGAAAAGCTAGTAGCACAATCATTTTAGCACAAGAAAAATACATAAACATTTTTGACCTCGACTTCATCACTCACAAAATAAATCCTAAACAAAATCAAACTACACTAATCAAATCGAGTCTATATACTTATATTTCTTTTCTTTCTATTTGTTTGGGCCGAGCAAATATAAACTGATGCGTGGTTTTGTGACCTCACAACAGGTTTTACCTCTCGAGGGATCTCAAGAGGCTTACAACCCCACCAGGCAGTGTACCTGACCGATGTAGTATAGGATAGTGGTAAGTACGGCCCGATGACCGGGAAGCAAAATTCGATCGTATTCTCTCGCTTGGATGGGAAATTGATGAAACTTGTTCTGAACGGTCATGGTCCAAAGGGAGAATACTCGGAGATTTTCAAAGGTGGCCAATCCCACTTTTTCTTGCTTCACCGCCTTTCAGAATAAGCTTCAACTGGATTCTAAACGTGTTTCTCGTTAGGATACACAATAATACGATTACTCTATTTGGTCTTCAGCGCCTCGGTAGTGCATCACATTCCCTATATCTCCATAGATTATCCTGGGGATTCTTCTCACTCATATTTCCTTCACATCGGTACACACACGCCTATTAATATCTCCCCGGTTTTGGAAGAAGGGCGGAATAGTTTGCTGAGTCAACTAACCCATGTTTACTACTTATGCAAATTAAAATAAAATAAATATCTAAACTATTGTGGTTGTGAAAACAATACGGAGAAAGTTGTGTTTACTTAGATTTCATTACTCCCTAACTATCTTTTACCGGTTAATTGATATGTATGTTACTTGTGTGGATGAAGGGTGTATTCCTAATAACTCATGGAGTGGCATACATATCTCTCCAATTCTATGAGCTCTTATCTCGCCCTATGCCATGCACGACACAACCATAAACAGTGGCTCATGCGTTAAATACTACCTTAATAGCCTAGTATGCCTTGGCTACATGTTTCCCAAGACGTTCAAGCACGTTACCATAAAGGAGGTTGGCCAGTTTTCTTGAGCCTAACATTGATGGAAAAATCATCCCAACAAACAACAACACACCAATTAACCAATAATTAATAGTTATGTTTCATTAGATCTAAGCAAACACAAGAAGAATTTAGCTACACATGTTAATTAAAAGACAAGAAAGATAGATAATCAACCAACACATAGACATATTGATTGAATTAAAGTGAAGACTTATCTTTAATTAAGCATGAGGGTTCCAAGGGTTGGAAACCCTAAAAAGTACAGGAAATTCGTCTTTAGGGTTTGCCCTAAAAGTTCTCCACAAAGTTCCACACTAATGAATGAAATTTAGAAAACTATATATAGATTTTACACTCTGACGGCGTCAGGTTATAAAGGCTGACGCCGTCAGCTCGCCGCCAATAGTTTTCTCGGATGGCCTAGATCCACTTCTGACGCCGTCACCTTATAAACTCTTCTGGGCTGTCACTCTTTAACTTTACTCCTGACGGCCTACTTTTCCCAACACCTGACGGCGTCAGGTGTTAAATCCTCTGGCCCGTCATCTGAAAATTGATTTCCACTCTTTTGTCAAGGCTTTCTGACGGCGTCACCTTGTGACTTCTGACGCCGTCAGGTTGTAAATCTTCAACTTTTGAGACTTTGTCGTTTTCTTCACTTTTATGCTCCAAAAACGTCCGAATATGCATGTTTTCTAGAATTCTTCTCAAAAGTACCTAAAATGACAAAAGGAACGATTTAGGGCAATATTTGATCACATTTATACGAATTAAGGATTTAATGACCCCCTAAAAGCGTAACACTTTTCGTCTCATCATAAACCTCGAGCCCAAAAGCAATCACATCTTTTTCTTATACGTGTATATATATATATATATATATATATATATATATATATATATACACACACACACACACACACACACACACACACACACACACACACTAGTGTCAAAGCCCGCCCAATGGGCGGGCATGCATTGTGAGTTTTCAAGGAATAAATTAAGTGACGGTTAATGATTTACGAACATTGTAAAATATTTATTGAGTGGATAAAGAAAAGAAACAAATGAATGGTAATCCGATATAACGAAATAAAACTTAATAATTTATTCGGCGTTACAAAGTATATGGTTTTACTTCAAATGCGAAATAAAGCTTCTTGATACAGAACGTTGGTCGTTGAATTTGTGAATTTACTATCTCTATCACAATATAGAATCTTCAAACCCTTCATGCTCTTGACCCTTAAGACAGCGACATATAGTTGCCCATGAGAGAAAACTTGCCTCTAGAGAAACAACTCAAGCTTAGACAATGTCTGGCCTTGATGGGTATAAACATAACAAATTATTTATTGGATGCATTAAGATGTTAAAATGTCCATTGAAAATAAGCTATCCAAACAGGCCCTAAAAACATGTCAAGACTCCAATATGGCTGTTGAAAGTAAGCTATCGAAACAGCCCCTTGTACCATGTCATTGACGCCAAATGACTGCTAATTAGGCATAACTTGATTAATGGTCAATATCAACTCTTATTAATTTCAGTACATAGAAATATAAACTTCATTTTGCATTGACCACAAAACGAACAAAAAGTCTTAGGTGGCTACAAACTAAAAAGCACAACAGTTAAAAGAATTATGAAAAATACCAATCTTAATGCAATGAAACAGATGGACACATGCCATAAGATATAAGAACAATTTGCAAGCCATATATATACGTAAACCATCAATGAACATTAGCTATAAACTATTTGACATTAAACATGCCAAACAAAACTAAGTAATCATTAATCAGCCCACGTTTTTATCATCTTTAACTGGTTTAATAAACGATTGTTGTAGATTTTTAATGAACACTCATGTGACAATTTTAGTACGTATATACTCTAAGCGCTTAGAAGTCTTCTTTATAATGCCTAGAATGATGAAAAGTCGCCTAACTTTTCACAATTAAGAATCCATTATAAATACAGAAATATGCATCTCGCCAAAATGTATGAGCTCAGGGATCACTCGCTGTGTCACTCATTATCCTTCCAATTGTTTAGATATGTCTTTAAATTTACTACTGTAACTTGAATTGCGATACTTAGTTACTGAGAGTCAGAGTCAGGGCAATGCTTCTATTAACTATTACGGGTAAAAAACAGATAATCCAAATAAACGTTACATTAATTATTTGCCTGTTATCATCCCCTTTAAGCAACTAACTATATTAATCCAAACAACCCCTAAATGCATCTAAATATATGCACGAAACATAAGGCAACACATGACATTCCACTCACAAAACAACATAAATACTTGTAACAACCACCCTTATCAACACTAACATCTAACCTGGACACTTTCAGACCCATAATGGTCAGAGCCATCTTTCCATTTAGGAACATCTGCAACCGAAAATAAGCTAATGAGCAAGTAAATTGCATAATAGCATAAACAATAGAAGCTATAACTAAATAATCTTTTCAAGGCCATATTACAGGGGTGTTTAGGTAAGCTTATGTGTATCTAACTGGACAAACCCATATACTGTGGTAAGTCACAATCAACTGAAAGTAACTAATACATTAGAACATAAAAGCCCATAAAAAATAATCGAGCACTTACCTTTTCTACTAATTCCTCCTTCGATGTAGATAACATAGCTAATTTTATCACCATAACCACACATTCCACCGGTTGACCAGTTCGATCCGGATAACTCATTGAACCGGTTATCGCCAGACCCTTTCTTCTTTCCCATCTGTCTGAATCGTCAATCTCTTTACAGCTTCTATAAGAAGAGGAAAAAAAAATATACTCGTTACTCACCTATTTCAAAGGATACATTTAAAAAAACAAAATATAAACTATTAAAAATTACATTTGAGGTGCAATGGCTTCTCAAAATCAGCATCGTGTAACCTAACCAATCTATTCCAAAATTGAGAAAAGATATCCTTCTTTTCCTTTTACATCGGACTATTGATACTAACAGCTAACGGTTGTTGATTGCAGATAAAGTGCACTCCACTGGTACCATATCGAACTGTACCATGCATACATTACCCTTTGGTGCTACTTTCTAGCAGGTAACGATTCCACTGGGTGTTGCCATGCCCACTCAAACTATGCATAACCACCAATTGTCTTAGATTAATGACCCCAACAAATGAACAATCTGGTGTAGCGGTATACCTGGAATCATTCCGAGCTCATGCATTCTTTCCATTTCTCAACACCTTCTTTCGCAACCTATTAAAAATAAAACATAAGCATCAACCACCAAGTAACCAAATATAGACACAAAATGATACAAACCCAGAAATTTGTATTCAAAGTAATTACTTTGTAAACTTATTCAATCAATTATAATCTGAGACTGACACAAACACAATCAACATCGTTTTCAAATACATGACTAATTGTCATTACATCTCTATTTCAAATATTAAATAATTCTGTAACCATAATCTTATCGTGCATCATTGTATCCTAGCTATCTTTCAAACATAATCAAGTATTCCATAAAGGGAATATATACTTATTGTGTTTTGATATAAGCTTTTCGGACTTTGTAAATTAGCGCTTTTTTCACTAACAAATAAACGATATATTCTATTTCCCCTTTATAGCCCTCTGATCGTCTGCAGTCCAAACACCCCTATAGTCTTCAGATAAAAAAGTACAAAATCCTAACTTTAACCTAAACCCATTTCAGAAACTGGACTGGAAAAAACCGTAACAAATCAAGTTACATAACTGTACACACGATAGGGTAGCAATTAAGAAAAAGCGGACACACCCGCCATGGCTGCAACCTTAACAGATTGCCCTACCAAGATACGGTTAATCACAGCTTTAACCAGACCCGTTGAAACTCATCACAGCCTCAGATCTTTAAACAAAATAGGGTGAAGAAGAATTAATATCCACCATGGCTGCAAAGAAACACGGTTGCATAATCATGCAATCGGGTCCTTGCCCCACCAAGTTATGGAGAAAATCTTGGTTAACCCGCTTCATTTGTCTCAGAAAACAACCATTAATCATCATATCCAACCACTATATTATTCAATATTCCATTTCACTTAAGGGGTGTTTGATTAACATGATGAATTATTTAGTTATTAAAAGAGCAGACTGTTAACGTAAATCTGAACACTTAAGGGGTGTTTGTAATTACATATTCCCAGCTTATAGTTACAAAGCATTTCCCGACATCCTTGGTATGATTCTACTTTGGCTTGAAATTCGGAAACTGCAGCCTGTTGCCAAACCCTAAGACGGTTCGGGCGCCTTCTACAGTTGTGGATGCAAACTGATAATTCGGACTTTTTTTAGTTATTTGCTCATGCCCGAACCTAAATTTTCCAAGATGTAATTAGTGGATTGACCGATTGAGTAACAGGTCACAACTTATAATATTTGACAGTGATATATTTCATACTTTTTTGTTTCAACTTTGTAACATACCTCAAGGAAACTTTAATACACAGGGCAACCAACCTCACATCTTAGAGGCGTTTGGCATTGCGTTTAGAAACTGACTATATAATTTTTCCTTTCTAAAGCACTGCTAATCAAATTCCATTGTCTAGGCATAGCTAAACTTATTATAACTATCTTCCACATCTACTAAATCAGTTTCAACTTACTAAAGGGTTGTGATCTATTTATTCTAATCCAAAAGATTACTTAGGATTACCTGAAAGCAGTGACAAACTAAAACCCCAGTTATCAATCCACTGAAGATCACAACTGCTGCTACAACTCTTACTGCAGAAAGTATTTGTTCTTCGGCGTATGCAGTCACTGGGAAGCTAGCATAAGCCACAATATCTACAACTTTGCAGCGACTCCAGGACCAACTGTCTCGTAGTAATGCAGCATAGCGTTGGAGCCATTACAGGAACCACCCTATAAAAAGCACAACGACCTAAAAATTACCATTTGCAAATTAGACTAATGTCGCAAAGTTTGTGTTTGAGTTCATTGCTAAGTAACTAATTCCATTAGAATCTAGAAACACATTAGTTATAATGCATTTTAAAGACCATTCAATAATATAAAATAAACTTTTAAGCAGTGTCGCTTGAGAACTGATAACTTATAGGATGTTCTATATCTGACTAACGTGTAAAAAGAGGGGAGCGTTTATTTTTTAACTTAATTTCTTTACACATGCTGCATTCTTCGATATAGCTTTCATTATGGTTCTACTTGAACCCTATGACATGCCTAATTTCCTATTAATGGAGACCTTTTTGTTGTTGAACCGCTACTTCTATAAAAAATTTGCCTAAATCTGTAACTGAATCTAACATTTAAACTCTTAAAAACTTCATAACAACCATAACTTTTTTATTTTCTTTTAGGTAACGACAAACTCAATTTAAAATTTGAATGGAAAGAATCTACTTGCTTCGATGGGGTCTGCTAATCAGTATTCTACTTTTTCCTCCGGTTTTATCTCTCTTAATATAAGCGGCATGTACTTCATAGTTTGATTTGAACCAAGACATCTGCATCTGTTTCATTGACCATGAATGCCTCAAGAGACATGTAACTCAGTGTACCCACCTGCATTCCAAGTTTCAAAACTACAGATAGTTAGAACAGAATTATGTCGTCGAACATTGGGTAGTATTTTTTAAGTAGAAAGTGGGCCCGTCAGGCAAAAGAACCACACAAAGTATTGGGCTGTAAGCACCTGCAAAACGTCCATATTTTCCTTGCCATCTTCTTCAAGTAGCGAAGTACCATCAGTAGAAATTGCAATGTCCTGATCAGCCTGCATATAATCATGTTAGAAAAAAAATTAGTTGCAGGCTCACAAAAACTTGTATACTATATTTTTAAACCAAATAGATACACAGCCGATATTTCATAGTTTAACATACTATTTGGTTTGGTTTAAGCCTACCCCCACTGCATAAGTCGCTCCAAAATTCAGTTTGTGCATAAGCCTAGTGTTTGGCAATAAACTTATTAAAGCTTATAACAGCTTGAGCTTTAAAATTAAGTTACCTTACAAAAAGAGGTATGTTTGACATATTCACAATATGCTAAACACCAAACTCCACCTCAAGCTAATTACAACATACGTGTCACACCCCCAAAAATGGTTTGCAGCGGAAAGTAATGTCTTTGGGGTGCAACTCAATTGGTGCCACAACACAAGTGTAAAGAACAGTTTTCATCTTCAATCATTTAGAATAAAATAGTTTAACAAAAGTGTTGAATTACATTGTTAAAAGTTGTACGGAATTAGGCCCTTAAAAATAGAATGTAGAACGGTCCCATATGAATATCAGAGTCTTCTATGACCATGCCATGCCCTGCCAAAACCTCCAGTAGCGTGCCATTGCTTAATACCTGAAAATACATGCTAAAGCGTCAACACGAGGTTGGTGAGTTCATAGAGTTTA
>LBNU01034453.1:0-16260 GCA_014162995.1 Artemisia annua | reverse complement strand
CACTAGGGCTCAAAACATGACCTTTCGTCACACCATGGTCATTTTTGAACGGTCACACGATGACATTTTTACGTTGACTAAATGACCAGCCTTAAATAAATAGCCACACTTGATCCGACTGTGTGGACCATTTCGTAAAATATTTGTCACGCATTTGTTTATAATATGGTGATAGAGGGTAACTGGTAAATATTTTTTCGCATTTAGTCACTTTTTAATTGCGACGTGTGGACCGATACAAATTAGGCTTGTAAGCATTAGTCTACACTACAGATATACATATGTGACAAATATATGTCATCACAATTGAAGAGTGTGTGACCAAAATAGATATATGGTCACATGAAGTAATTGGTGTATGTGGCTAATTATATAGTCAAAGTTTGTCACACATAATTTAAACGGTGACTAAGTCGTATAGTTAAATTTGTCAACACATTATTTATAAGTGGACTACTAAATTTTTACCAAAAAATCACAATTGCCTCTCAACTTTTCCACAAACCGCCTAAATTTTCTAATTCCCCAAAAATCAAATAGACCCACCACCCATCTTTATCTTCTACTCAGATCTATAAGCCAAAAAAATAAAAACTAAACCTCCCCTCCTCACAGATTCTATCAACCCTAAATCTCTTCCACTTTTTGTTAATAATACCTACACTCAACAAACCGACAATAGGAGAATCAACAAGAATCAACCCTAAATCTTTTCGAGATATCATCCTCTTTTCTCTCTTCTCTGCCTCCAACCACCAAATCCCATTTGTTTAAGCTTATTTGTGGGCTTATTTTTTTGTGACATTATGGTTATTAATCATAAGGTTCTTATGATATAAGTCTCAAAATAATCTGGAAAGCCGAAATTATTAAAGCTCATAGGCCACAAATAAGCTTAAACAAAATTATATGGATTTATGAGTGTTGTTTTATGTTTGAATATGAATATGTTTTGTGTGTAGATTTGTTGTTGGGAAGAACGGACTGAAATGTTTCTAATGAAGCTGGTGAAGTTACTAGGTTGCCTGTTACTCTAAATGCTTTTTTCCTTTAAATTTATAACTTTATACATATTGATTTTGACTTTTTGAGTGAGAGGATTAGTAGTTTTTGGAATGATGATTTGAAGTGGGTGAAAAGCTTTTTATTATTATATATGCAAGGGGGGTAAATTTGGGATTGCTTAATATCATTTACTTATTTAGCAAGAAGTCACCTGATTGTGGGCTTATTCTGCTTATGGTGAGGTAAAATAAGCAGATAACTGCTTATTCTATTCATCTATGTATTTAGAGGTGTTACAACTTTTCCTTAAAATAGAACATATCCAAACACAAGTTCTAAAGTACTTAATTTATAAGAAGAAAATATAAGCAATCCCAAACACCCTCTAATATATAAACTTTTATGTTTTAGGAATAATGATATCTCTTTATGCTTGTGGATAATATATTTGGATTTAAGCTTACCCACCTTGGCTGTACAAATTGGCCAGTTATTTGCAAGGAATGGTTCAGTCGGACGATTTAGGCTTCTGGAGTCTGGATTGAAGCCAGTGTAAATCTCGCTATTTTTTTTTCTTTCTCTTTTCACCAATTTTTAGTATGAAAAATGAACTTTTAGAGTATGTAAATGTTTTCTGTTTTAACCTTTTTGTAGTTATGTTTTTGATGGGCACCTCCTGGATTTGAAGAAACAAGAGCTTGCCAAACGGTAATGAACTCTTGCATTTCATTTGATTTTAATAAATAATGTGAAATAGTGTTGTAAGGGTTTACATGTGATATTAAATTTTTTGATACAGTTACTCAAGAAAGAGGAAGATGCGACAGCTGGCTAAATTTTTTTTGAGAAATACAGAAACTAGCTTTTTTTTGAGCCAGTGTTTGACTATAGCTTTCACTTTATTTTCATAACTTCAATATTGCTTTTGCTGTTATTGTAAGTCTGGCAATAAGGATGATATTGGGAAGAAATTTTTTTAGAAAACGTATTGTGCAGGTTTGCCGGCCGAGATACATAGACTTGGTGCGAGCAATACGCCTGGGTTACCTTTGTTTCTCTACAACTGTTACCATTCACCATCTACATGGTTATTTTTTGAGGTGCAAATGTTCTTCCTTGACAATGATTTTATAGTTTTTTCATATTAATAGTTTGTCAGCATTTAAAAGAACCTTTATGCACTTTGAATTCAGAAAGTAATGGTCTGGACTTCAGATGCTACAAATTGCTCTTTTCTTCCCCTTTTCCAGAAATGGTTGGCTCTCATTATGTTTTTTGTGCAGCGGAAATTATGCAGTTCCTCCAGAGGTGTGAAGGTATTGAGGCCGTCGAAGCAAATGCAAAATTATTCAAGGCTCGAATAGCCGTAAAACCGGCCTTCCTTTCTAACTCCATTGTCATATATTCCGTTGGTAAAAAGGAGGAACGAGCATATTCATCTTTGTTGACCAGTATGCTGACTGTATGCCAAAGAAAGCAAGAAGTTCACTAGCCCATGTTAGGCGACCAACGTTAGTTGAGATGCAACTAGGCCTACAAGAAAACCATAAATGGGACGATGGTGAAATGCAAATTTATTGAATGGGCGGCAGGGGTTGAAGAATTCTACTCACTCATTGCTTTGCCTTTATCGGGTTAAAAATGATTACCTTCTTGTTTGTGTCTGACTCCTTATATCTATGCAGTAGTCTTTTTGATCTTTACATGCTCTTAAGAGTTCGATTATATACATTTTTAATTGTAGTCCTGCTGATTCGTAACTTATAATTTTTGTCTTAATTCGTGAATCTTGTTGCTGCAGCTATGTTCCAAACCCTGTAATTGGTGCATAATAGAGTCCAACCCAAGGAATTGTGGAATACCCACCAAAGCTTACTATGCTATTGGAAGAGGTTAAAGAGTACCCCTCATTTGCTATGGTTTTTGAACCCTTCATTTTGTATACATTTTTGTTAATACAATCATCTAGTGTAGTCTGTCATACCCAAAACCCCAAAGCAACCACTTATCACACATTAAGTTGTTTAGTTATTGTGGCTTACATTTGGATGATTTCGTGCAGAACGGCTACTCAGGAAAAGCCAGAAGGTCTTTGTTTCATGTCCTCTGAGATGCTGCTCACGAAGTGGAAGAAATGGTAAGATTCAGTTGCGATTATTTCGTTTATCCATCTTCAGCTTTTACTGGCTTGAAAGGAAAAGGAAATGGCAGGAATGCAATATAATTTTGGGAACTGATTTTGTAGTTCTCTTCTACAGGGAGTGGAGCACTTGCTGAGAGACGTGAAAGATACAACCATCCAGCACCTGGCCAAAAGAGTGTTTCTTTAATCTTATTTATATCATTTTCATGTCTAGTGAAATGATTGGACGCTGAAAACTAAGCTCTTATTTTTTCTGAAATCTTTTGGCTTTCACTTTATAACCCATTGCACCACTTTATCCACAAGTTCTGAACTTGCTAATAGTATATCAGTTTTTTTTTTTTTTGTTTTGTGTTTTTTTTTGTGTTTCCCGGCGCGGCGGCCGCCGGGGGGGTTGTGCGGTTGGGGCTGGGGGCGGCCCCGGCGGCCGCCCCCGCGGCCCCCGGGTGTTTTTGGTTGTTTGTTTGGTGGTTGGTGTGTGTGAGAATTGAAATTGCGGCAAGGAAGAGCCGTGAGTAATGGTTGTTCTCCTCCTCAATGAATAGTAAGTTTTTCCATATTGAATTATCAATGGGTATGAAAAGTTTATCTTGAGGATCCATTGTGGAGGTGTCAGACGTGTTGGTTCACATGTTAGTGATCGCGGTGTGAACGTTTAGTTAAAAATAACCCTACGGTAAAGCGGGCTTAAGACGTACTGAAAAATGTGTAGGTCTGAGAGCAATGCCTACGAGTGGAATAGCTATGGAAAGATTTACGTGTGATGGATATGTGTGGACTACTTTCGTGAGTCCGTCCATGCAAGGTGTCCGGCTCGCTATTATGCACCGGAATTCGGCCATCGTAAGACGCAACCGCGTTACGGGAAACAGAGGTTATTCCTGTATAGGGGGCCGGGGGGGCGGGCGGGGCGGCGTTTACGATGATTGAATGATATGCATGAATAGTACTTTCCTTCCGGGAATGGAATAGTGTCATGTTGAATTTAGTAAACTTTTCTGAACGCGTCTCGGAATCTCAAATGACTCCAAACGATGAATAGTAAAATGATGATAGTGATCGCGATGATAGTATACAATGATGAATAGTAAACGGGTGAATAGTGAAATGTCTGACCGGGTTTGGGAAATGACCTGAAATTTGTGGGTTGCTGACAGTCGCCAATCCAAAAAAGGAATTCAGTCCGCTGAATTCAGTTGGTTTTAGTCTCCTGGAAGTAGACCCGTTTGAAGAGATGTTGGATTACTTGCCGTCGGCATTTGGTCTTCCCGTTCCAATGTAAACTCGCGGTCCTCTACGAGAATCCAGCGAACCTTCACGATAGGAATTCGACTTTGCCTTCAATCGCTGACCTCACGGTCATGATCTCCACGGTCCTCCACAAAATTGGCTTGTCATCGAGCTGAATTTCTTCTAGTGGAATTACTGAGTGTCTCATCAGAAAGACATTTCTGAGGTTCGGAGACATGAAAAAAGGTGCTATTGTACCATTGCTGGGGCGCCGCGGGGGGCGGCCGGGCGTGCGGTGTGTGAAGATGAGGACAAGCAACACGAAAAGAGCGGGGCGATATATGAATACAGAGTGACAGAGGCAGAGTTCGAGCATATAAGCTAACAGAATATCAACACAAAATACAGGAGCAATGAGACTGTGCCCGATCAACATAGGGATACTGGAGCTAGAGACTCCACATGGTAGTTGCTGAAAGCTAGGAAGACATCTCCAGTGAAGTGTCTGTGTGCTGCCTGTGACAGTCGCGCTTTCAGGGGAGGTGCCGGATAATGCGGAATGCATGTGCGCTGTAGCTTGATCAACAGTCACCAGAATGTATTAGTGCAGTAAAACAAATCCTGGTAGGACTGCAAGCATTTAGCTACATATGATAAACTTCCAGCACGAGTATGTCAAGCAAGTGACTACAGCACGTTGTGCATATCTAGCTTTCAGGTAACGTCCATTAAAATAGGAGATCCTGAAGATCTAGCACCAAATCTGGACGTGACAGATATACTGAATGCATATGTTGATAGTAACTTGGAAACATTATATGGCCTGATACTATCCTGAATCCTATGAGTCTAAATAAACTAACCAAGCAAAGTACAGACTGTAATGCTATATATTGAACGATCTAAATTCTGAAACTCATTTTCTAATCCCCATGTCGCACGATGATCCACATAAATATATAAAGTTTATCTTCTCATTAACGAAACATCATGTCCAAAATATCTGAACTCTTGCTATACGAAAACACTGACAGAAAAATAAATTCTTGTAAAGTAATGTGTCTATGTAGAGCTGTACTGAATTATTTTATATACTCGATGAGATTGCATGGATCTACTCAACTAGTGACTGGGAATGTTGTAATCGTGCTGACAAAACAGACTGTCCTCTTAATGATCAAATATCTTTTACATCTCTACTGAATATTTGGGTAATTTAATGTGTCATAGATAAACCAATGCGAAGACAACACACTCATTATTACTTGTTGTCTGAATTCCTTTGAAGTTCTCCTCGGCCATGTATGTTAATGCTAGCAAAACACGCTCTTCTTTTACTTACTGAACTGGAATGGTTATTTGTGCAGATTTTGTAATGTGTAATGCCGGAAAACACGAAACTCTTCACTGCGAATTTCGTCTTTTTCATGTATGTTAAAATGGCTGCAACCAAGCAATTTTACTGCGAATTTGAGTGTTGAATGTAATGGCTGCAAACATGCAGTATGACTTGCTGAATTTTGGTTATTCGAGAATTTGTAAATGGCCCTGGCAAACACGCAGTATTACTTGCTGATAAATTATTTTGCAATGTTCAAAACAGTCAAAGATGTTCACAGGCTCCAAACAACACGGTTATCTTTTCCTCTGGAAGTTTTCGAATGAAGATGGTACATTTTGTGTAGTCCAGAAGCCCATGGAAAACAACACATAGATTTACCCAAATGGCTAGCAAAAACCAAACACAAACTGTTATCACTATCTCCCAGATTTCTCCGGTCTGAACGCACACCAAAGTTTTGGATTTTATAAAAATACTACCACAACTTTTAATCGGATCGTTTCGTAGGGAGTCTAAAAAATTCCTACGATTTTTTACTGCAAATTGGTGTTCGTGTAATGTAAATGGCTGCAATGATCCAAGCAACAATCTTTCTTATAAAGAGGAAAAAAAAAAAATTTCTTTAATTACTATTTACATCATATCTAAAGCTATTAAATATTTATACTTGCATGTACAACAGCTGCCCATATGAAGACAGAAAGGCGAGTTTAGACTATCTTCCATACTCCATACCACTCAAAAGGGCAAGGTATGAAATTTTCATACCTGTGGACCCCACCTTATATCCAAACCAATACCCATTGTGATTCATGGCAACATACCAAACGCACCGTAATGGTCTAAATGTCTAATCGTCCTCCTGAGTGTCTCAACTTACTTACATATACCATTTCTCCTTTACCTAAATCGTATCGTGTAGCTTTTCTTAATCCTTATTGGAAAAGTGCTATGTGTGATGAATATAATGCACTAAACACAACACTTGGTCGCTTGTGCCTTGACCAAAGGACGCGAACATTGTTCGTTCCATGTGGTTATTTAGGCATAAGCATTTAGTGGACGGAACCTTTAGTCATTATAAGGCTCGTCTTTTAGTGAAGCAGACATTTGTCTGGTATTGATGTTCATGAGACATTTAGTCCGGTTGTTAAACTAGCTACTATTTGGACTGTCTTCACCCTGGTTGTTTCTCGGCATTGGTCTGTTTATCAGATTGATTTCAAGAATGCCTTTTTACATGGTGACTTGTCTGAGACAGTATATAATGCATCAGCCTCTGAGTTTTCGAGATTCTCAGCATCCCAATTATATTTTTTTTATTGCAACAATTTCTGTATGGTCTTAAGCAGGGCCCCTCGGGCTTGGTTTTTGCAATTTGATGCTTATATTACTCTTGTTGGTTTCTCGGAAAGTCGTTGCGACTCATTTTTATTTATTTATAAATAGGGGACTAACATTAGTTACTTATTATTATATGTTGATGGTATTGTTTTGATTGCTTCGTCTGAGGTTTTATTACAACGGATTATTCACTCTTTACATCATGAGTTTTCTATTATGGATATTGGTTCGCATAACTATTTCTTGGGTGTTTCGGTTAAGCATGATTCATTGAGGATGTTCTTATCTCAGCGTAAGTATGTGTCGGACACCTGTGGATACCGAATCCAAGTTAGGGGCAGATGGTGATCATGTTTCTGATCCCTCATATCGCATTCTTGCAGGTGCTCTGCAATATCTAACATTTACTCGCCCTGATATTTCGTATGTTATTTAGCGGGGCTGTCTTTATATGCATGATCTTCGAGAGCCTCATTTTTCGTCTCTTAAGTAGATTTTGCGTAATGTTCGTGGTACTATGGATTATGAATTGCAGTTATATTCATCTTCTACTTCATCGTTGGTTTCATATTCAGCTATGAATTGGGTTGGTTGCCCTACTACCCCGCAGTCGACTTCTGGGTACTGTGTGTTTCTTGGTAATAACTTGCTCTCTTAGTCCTCTAAGTGTCAATTGACCCTTTCTCACTCTAGTACGGAGGCTGAGTATCGTGGTATTGCTAATGATGTTGTTGAGACTTGTTAGTTGCGGAATTTATTATGTGAGCTGCGCACTCCTTTATCTTCTGCTACTTTGGTATATTGTGATAATGTCAGTGCTGTGAACTTGTCATCTAATCCGAGTTAGCATCAACGCACGAAGCACATTGAGATTGATATTCATTTTGTTCGTGACTTGGTTATTGCCGGTCAGTTTCAAGTTCTTCATGTTTCTTTTCGCTATCAGTATGCTGACATTTTTACTGAATGACTTCCTACTGCGTTGTTTGAGGAGTTTCGTACCAGCTTGAGTGTACCGTCACCTCCCGCTCAAACTGGGGCAGGGGTGTTATTAATTTATGTATATGGGCTTATCATATGTTTAGTTTGGTTCTAGAAAAATCTTAAGGTGATTATATATTGTATTTGATAATTAATGGAATGCAAGCCAATTATTATTCCAACACGAACTTCACGTCAACCAATTTATCTAGGCCAGTATGTTGCTGCCCTGCCTCTAAAGAAAATGCCAAGTTGGTCACTCTTAACATGGTACAGGGAAAAAAGCTAAATTAAAATTGTTTTTGCAATTAAATTAAAGCCTAAACTCACTTCAACTAACATAAATTCAGAACGCATGTATCTTTAACCATCAGAACAAAGATATTCTCTGCAACTACATATAGTTACCAAATTTAGCGTATATTTTGGGTAATGACCTCTTGTTGTAATGTCGAGTTTGAAGTTATTAGCCATAAATTCTTGAAATAACCTGCAAACATATCAAATGTCAAGTTAGGAGCCTCCAAAGTTTATAAGAGAGAAGCAATTTAAGTAAATATGAGTCTAGGTAATCGGTAAAACAGAAATCAACAAACAGTGAAGTAAACATAAATGAATGTATTACTTGAAAACTGGTTAATCTCAGATTCTCCAAGAAAAAGTGGTTGTCGATTCACCATCTCAGCAAATATACAATCAATCGACCACATTCCAAATAGAGTATTGTAATGATTGGATCCAAGAAGATGTTCTGGAGGCCTATATATACCACAATGATGCCACTTAGAAAAAAGAATTAAAATAAATATATATATTGTACGACATGTTGTTAATCTGATTCAAAAGTGTATTTATTCCTTGTAATTAGTTATAACAAAGAATTCACACTATGATATCTTTCTGATCAGACTTACGAAAGTGATTTAGCTTCATACATGAACTAGTGTAATAACCTTAATAAGTTTAAGATATGAAATAGTATTGTAACATAGAACCCAATCAATATGTTTAAGAACGACGATTTAATGCTAATTTGAAGAGTTCTGACCAACGTCAACTGTTTAGAGTACCTACACTTTTCACATCATAGTTGATCGCGATCAAAATGCTGTAGAAAAGATATCTTAATTCATATTAACTAGATTTAGCAGATGGCTAGCTAGGTTGCGTAACAGTTCAAAAACAAGTCCTGATCAAAATGTGTAATTTTTGTACCATTTTTGTTCAAGTTTTTAGAACATAAAATTACTTGTGTCAAACGTGATTAAAAAATGTGTAATCACAATGAAAATGAATCTTTTGAACAAAGAGATTTAGTAAAAATCGTAGGCCTGATTAAGTGACTTTCGACTCATTTTGCCCATTTGAATCATTTTTAAGTCACTTAGCTTTAATATTTCTGTTCAAAATGCAAAAAAGTTAATTTCATATTGAAAAAGTTCATCATAAACAGTTGCATGAATAGATATTAACAAACTGCAAAAGTTAGGTCAAACAGAAAACGTGAGACCTATCTCAGGCGATAATATTTAATTAATAGTAAAAAATCTTGGCCAACCCATAGTCAGCAAGCTTGAGAACACCATTGTTAGCATCTACCAACAGGTTATACGGCAAAAAATACCATCTCATTATTATGTCTTGTATAAGGCTCGTGCAATGTTGTGACTTCAAAGAGGAAACACTATACCGGTTGATAGTGATAGAAGTTAACAACGATGAAGCGTCGATACTTGTTGATAGAGAATAGGCACGAAAAATATCATATCTTAATTATTCAAGATAGTTATTTTGTTAAAAATGTTAGGTTTTTTGGGTATTGAGTTCTTTATAACGAATTAATATATATTTTCTCAATATATTTCTCATTATTTTATATGATCAAATTTATACTCGGAATGAACATAATGTGCATCAAGTGAAACAGGGCAAGTATATATTATTATTGAAAATTTTAGATGTGTCATATATTATTGTCATTATTATTATTAATCTAAATGATAAAACAGGGCAAGTATGTAATCTTTGATACAAAAGGAAATATCAGATGACATATAAATGCCATATTATTAATAAATAATAACTACGAGGTTTTGGTTTTTTAATACGGTATCGAGCATGTATGATCCCGAGATCTAATCGTCCGCGATGAGCCACTGTCTCTATACAAAACCTAGCCGTCAAATCTCATAATCTCCCTTTTCAAAACCTAGCCGTCGATCATCACGAGTCGTTCATATCTTCCAGAAAAAAGCAGTTTTCGGGCGAAACCCTACAGGTGTACTTTTTTAGCCATAGCTTTTAAATCACTTGGAGTTAACTGACATCATCAGCGTCATTCTCTTTGTTATAAATTATGAACAAAGCCCAACCAAAAACGTCAACAGCGGCAATGCCATGCGTCACTCACAACGGCCACTATTGAGAAACTTCAATTTTTTCTTTCTAAAATTCACTTATGTGCATTATCTAGACTAATCTCGACTCGCTTTCGGACGTCTTCGAAAACTTTATTTCTTTTGGTAATTCACATTTTCAACTATACTCGACTTCTCACGATATCGTCACTCGAACTGCGATGGAGTATTAGAAAATAGATATGTTAGTAGGTTGGAGCCCGTCCTGGGCTTAGGTCCGTATGGTTTTGTGAAGTAGTTTGTTATGGTTTATGAAGCGTTTTAATTTATAGTTCCTTATTAAAAATACATAATACCTATGAGGTTTACATTATTATTATGAAAAACTTTGTGGAGCTTGGGTGGCTTATAGATTTTGTTAGAAATGATTTATATTCTTAAAATCTTCTATATTTCCCATTGGAATTGAAAAGAATGAAAAATATTAACTATTTTATGTAGATTATCCCATTCCGGGACAGGCGGCTAATACTAATTTAATAAGTGAAGTAGTCGTCGTCTGACCAATCGGCTTGGACACCAGACCGCCCGTACCCGCCCATTTTGTCTCGCCCTAAATGGAATCCCTTAGTTACGCTGCGCCCCAACCCGAGTCCCCACGCCCGCTTTTCTCCGCCCGAAACCCAAGAAGTTGGCTTTGCCAACACAACATTAGGGCCTTCTCCTTCATTCTATATTGATCCCGGCCCGGACTGGCTTTTTGGGAAGCCCGTCCCCACCATAGTCTTCCTAATCACACATGTCATATTTGTTTATTTGAGGAATATAATAGCCCACTTTCTCACAATCCAATCATTGATTATGACATGTGCGAGTAGAAAGAATGTTAGGAAGATTTATTATAACTTCAAGTCATTTTCGGTGAAAGGAGAGTTGGCGGAGTTAATGCTTAACTTTTATTAAGCATAACATAATATAAATTGAATAAAATTTCTCTTTATAAATTTATTCGAATTAAGAAACTAAGAATGGTGATTATATAGTTCTTTAGTTAAGTTTAAGTTTTCTAATATAACTAAGGCAATTAACATGTTATAACTAACAAGCAATAGAGTGAAATACTGGATAAAAAACTTTTAAGTCGATAGATTAAATCGTAACTGTATCAAACACATAACGCGCCAACGTATTCATTAATCCAATCCAACTATAACAAAACAGTATAGTCTCTAACGTATGAGACATGTTTGGTTCGATATCCTGCAATATTTTTTGCTAAACGGCAATATTTCAAATCAAAAGCTGAGACGTTAGACAAAGTAAAATAAAAAAGTTACAAAAAGTTTGTAAAATTTGATCTAATGTTACATATCCGATCAATCCACACTGAATTCAATTTTCTAATCCTATAACAGTATAAGAATGAGAAACAAATTCTAGATTTCTTCTTCAAGAATATCCTTTTGGACGCTTCTAATAAACGTACAAATCTGGCATCGAAATCTTTGTATCACTCATGTGGTGGTTTTGATGACAACGTTATAGCAAATATTAGATTTAATGTTTAGGCACATCGAATCACCTCAAGAAATTAGATTGGAGTGATCATTAATAAAGTTATATCTAACATGATATGTTTCGATCTTAAACCTCCGAGGAAAGACTTAATTGGCGATGATATAAAACTCCTCTCCCACTTATGGATTTCTCATAGGAGTAGGAATTATAAACCATGTTGGTTAAACTGGACTAGATCCAGTTACTGCTTGTTCATACTTGTAATCCCGTGTAGCTTCTTTTGTTTCTAACTCCTGGCTAGTTCTAATAAAACCGCCAATCAAAAAAAAAAAAGTTATATCTAATTAGTATCTTTAAAACCTATAAACAAAACTAATCTATTTCTTTCCTTATGATCGGATTTTGGATGGAAAGCGGCTTATGACTACTACTAACTTATCATTTTAGAATTGGTAAAATCTGATAATTCGCTGTTGTGATATTTTATTTCCAAACCTACCTCAGTTATATTTTATTTCCAAACGATCACATTTGGGATGGAAGCGGCTTGGAATTACTACTAACTTATCATTTTAAAATTGTCGTGCCTTCCTAAACTTGGAATCTTAACTTGGCCGCGTTGATGCTACCATGCCAGCCTACCTCGATCAATTATATATTTTTCCCTAACGATAGGATTAAGGATGGAAGTGACTTGGAACTACTACTAACTTATCATTTCAACATTGTTTTGCCTTCCTTATCTTAAAATCCTGATTCCGTCTCAATGACGCTGCCATTCCAGCCTAAATCATTTTACGGTCATTTATCGTAATGATTTGTGTGTATATATTTAATGCACAAAAAGAAACACTTTTTAAAGACTAAGGGTCTATGTGTGTAATGTTAGCATTTGAAGGCCTCAAATAAACATTTTTTATGCACTTGTGGTGGACTTATTATATAATTAATGAAGAAGAAAAAGTTGATGGTCGGTGATAAGTGGTAACCATGATGTTAAATCATTACTCCTCTATTTCGTCATATGCTTTTAATATCAAACTTTGAAGTTTTAGGACTATATATAGCAATAAAAGTTATGTTTTATGGAGTAACTTTTCACATACGTCATAATAGCATAAAAATTATATATTATATTTAACAGTAAGGATTTGATATACAATGTCCGCTGGCGAATGGTTAATACATATTAAATAACATATTCTTTTTAAATTTAAAGTATTTAAATATTTAATGCACAAAATGAAGGGCTAATACCATAATAAAGCATCATACTTGTCAAAAAAAGCTGTTTTGAGTAGCAAACTTTTTTTTTTCCTCGTTGGTGTACTGAACTTGCATTTTATTGCCAAAAATACGTACTTTTGTACTTTTTCTCACCTTTTTATGACATTTTTGCCCCCGACTTTTTAATAATTTGAGGGGCAAAAACGTCCAAAGTACGTAGTTTTGGCAATAAAATGCAAGTTCAGTACACCAACGAGGAAAAAAAAAAGTTCGCTACTCAAAACAGCTTTTTTTTACAAGTATGATACTTTATTATGGTATTAGGCCCAAAATGAACATACAAATTACCTTGAATATATGTGATTTTTAATTTAATAAAATGCAAGTTTCTTTTTATATTTATTTTAGCTATTGACCGGTGAGCATTATATAGCAAATCTATTAATAGTATAATTGGTTAATAATATATATATTTATATATATTTTTTTTTATCTTTTCATACTAAAGCATGTCTGGTGCATACACGGGATTTTAAATAAGATTTATCTATATCTTTATGTAAAAGTTTTAGTTGTATAGTTATGATACAGATGCACGTGTTAGTTTTAACATAAAATTTTCATTATATAGTAGTACGATTAATATTTTTCTGACTTTGTTTAATTGGCATGGGGAGGATGATATTGTTTAAATTTAATTATTGATATCATATTTTAGACGTCGTGCATTTTTAATAGTGCGTAATGACCATTGAAAATTTATTTTTTCAAACATCCATATTTAAACTTTTTTTTTTTTTTTTTTGGGTAAAAGGTCTTCCACCCGGTAAAACATATTACTCCAAAAGTGTTTAAGTACAATGGAATGTGATTGAAGTACCACATTGACACAACCACAAAATCATTTATGATAGGTCATAAATGACAACTAGCTATAACCAAGAAGACTACTAAACCAAAACCAGCTTAAAATAATCTAATCAGAAAATTTCATGCAAAAAAAATATAAAAAACAACCTAGTTGAGACAAAAGTCTTGAATTCCAGCAGCCTTTAATTGTGCAAGATAGAGGCCAAAATCATCATCATCATCATCATAATTGTTGCCGTCACCCGTATCCGCTTTACATTGCTTATAAATCTGCTCATTACCTTCACTACCAGAATACAACGTTCCAATGTGATCATCAAAAACTTCATCATCATCGCTGTCAGAAACTACCACATTGCACACCTTAGAGAATGGGTTACCCCCCATAGTTGATGAATCAACCTTTTTAAGAGGTTTACCATCATCATCCATAGAGTTACTTTCTCTTCAATAATTAGCTTTTCAATCTTCCCAATTTTCTCAACAATAGGAGTAGCACTTCCATTTCCACCCTTAGAAACCTCCAAATCAGCCCCATTCTTAGGAGAAACACTTGTTGCACAAGGAATACCATTATCATCAGTATCGGCCATATCAAAAGCATCAAACGGGTTCGATGTCGCAATAACATTCCCACTCGTAGTTGCCTCATTAGTGATTTTCTCCTTAGTAGCAATCGGCTTCTTTGAGACAGGTCTCCAATATTTTTGTTTAGGCTTATTAAGCTGAACACCCCCAATAGGCCGAGAAGAAGCAGCCACATTCTTTCCCTTACTCTTACGATTGTTTACCCCAATGAAACCATCATCTGTATCCAAGGTAGTAGAAGCTTTCGCTGCCACAATAATGTCACTACGAACCGCCTCCTTAGCACATTTTGGACAATTGATATGGTCATGGCCAAACACTTTGCATACCTCACAATGAGGAGGCTTCCATTCATATTCGACCTTGATGCACGCTGTAATAAAACCACTATCATCCTCTTTGGTGATAGCCATAGTAACTTCGCGTTTCAATTCAGAGTCCGATGATAACTTGATCGGTCCCCAAACGGTCAACTTATCCGTCAACCAAGGATTTGGTGTCAACAGAAAGTCAAAACGTGCTGGGGAGGACTCGATCAAATGTTATCCTGAGAGGAATACAATGATTCCCCGGGTTCGTTATGTCCCTTGGAGTGTGATATCCTGTGAAATGAAAAGATTTTCCTGGAGTCAAAGAATGTTGAATAGAATGTATGTTGTGTGTGTGTTGTAGACAAAAAATCAATCACTATTAACTAAGGTAAATCTGTGATTTAAGGCGACTTAAATTGCAAATTAAAAAAGAAAAAAATAGAAACTAAACTTTAAAAATGAATTTTTGATGATGAAAGTCAGGGACTAAAATTGCCAATTTCCAAAATACAGGGACTGAAATGGACAAGTTCCAAACTTCGGGGGTGAAAAATGAAAATTTGAAACTTTTAATATTAAAGAAAATTAAAACTAAAAGAAAATATTTAATAATAATATTATTTTAATATTAACTATTAATTAAACTAATTACATTAACTTAAAAACTTATTTAAACCTAATTCTAAAAGATTCTAATACAATTTTGTAACTTAGAAAATACAAATTATTTTCTAAAAACTAAAAATGACTTAAAATACTTATGAAAATAAAATAAATTTGTCTTTTATGGATCTTTTATAAATTAAAACCTAATAATATTTAAAACCTTAAATAAACAATTTAAAAGAAAAATTTAAATGAAAAGTTGAAAACTTTACAAATTTAATTTTTACAGATTCCACTTAATGTGACAAAGTTTAGAAAAAATTATAAAATGAAAATTATAATTAATTATAACACAGTATTCTAATTTCTTTTTGGTTTTCTAATTAAACTTTTTAATAAACTTAAATCTAATAATTACTTAAATAAAAAGTAAAAATTTCTAGAAATTACTAAAACTTTAAATATTATGTAGGAACCTAGGAAAAATATAAAACTACCCTACTGGTCTTAACAATTATTACAGAATTAATTACAAATAAATAACACCCCATTGTTTGGGGGGTGGAAATTGAAATTAACTAATATTAACTAATATTAAAATAAACAAATAAACCTTATACTTAAAAACTATTTTTTTAAAAGACTTATTTAAATTATCAATTATTTTATTTTTGTAGTTTTAATTTTTTATTTTTTATTTCAAACCATAGCGGTCTATCTCTTCCTTTCTGTGTGTGT
>LBNU01034452.1:1282-18187 GCA_014162995.1 Artemisia annua | reverse complement strand
ATATGGTCTTCTTTCTATCTCCTCAACACTCTCCTCACCAACGCCACCGCTCGCACCACCACCACACTCGCACCAAGACCACCGCTAAGGCCCGATCCAATGACATGTTTGGCGGTCCAGTCCGGCTCGGTAGCATAAATGTTTCGATAAATGTTTCGATTCCTGGATTTGGGGTCTCAATTACTGGCGAGGAACACTCCAACCTCAGTCAGCTCGCCTTTTCTTTATAGGTACTTTGCTTTTACATGGTTATTGAGCTACATGGTTCAAGCTCCTTGATTTTGATTTCACTAAAGCTATATGTAATGTGTGCAGATATTTAAATCGGGTTGATGAGGCTGTCAATGAAGCTTTGAAACAATCTCAAGGTTCATATAACGGCTTGCTATCTTCTAATGACAAGATTTTTTGTGAATACCTGAGTACACACTTCTGATGCATTCAGGCATCTTTAATTATCTGGTACCTATCTTAGTCCTTAATTTATTAATACATCATCAGGTTGCAAAAAAACTCGAAATGTCTTTCATGACATGTTACCCAACCCGTCATTTTTATATGGTAAGTATCTTTTATTATTTTGAAAAGTGCATTCACATCTGAAATGGTTTTTTATCCTTGAATTCATCTTTTAGATGTTTTTAAGCACCCATTATGCGAGGACTGATTTAAAAACTAGATTGACCATAACCAAACTGGCCAAAAGCAAATGCTACCTTGGAATCTTTACTTTTTTCTAGTTTGAAAAAAATAATCTGAAATGTATATAGCTTTGGAAGGTTGAATTAAAGTTACAAATAAAAGATGCAGAATCGATTGTAANCACATATGTTATATATTTATGTGGCCAAAGGACGAACAATAGTTACTCTCAAAAAATATTCGTGTGACTATAAGGTATTTACGGTCACTGATAATGACTAATCCAACAAAACTTGTGCCTACTTTGTCACACATATTCGGGGTTTTGGTCACTCTTTTTCGATGGAAAAGGCCACGAACTCAACAATGTGACCATATGCCACCTACGGTGGCGGGACCTTTGGTGACACACGACGAAAAAAACATGTGTGACTATATGCATATCGTCACACATTTTGGGCGTGACCGATACAACTTTTTCTACCAGTGGTGGTGGTTTAGAGAGTGTATTTTGGGTGGTCTGTATTTTTAGGTTTTTGTGTGGGTGTATATATGTTTTTAGGTATTGGTGGGCTGTTACGAAATGGGCTTTTGAAAGGGTTTTAATGGAGTAATGAACTGTTATAAAATTAGTTGTTACGAATTGGGCTATAAGATACTTAAATTTTCAGTTGTACTTTTAATCATATGTATGTATTGATTTAATAGACTTTGTATTGGTTTAATAGAAAAACTAATAAAATTATTTCCATTATAAGTAAGTGTTGAATCTGAATTTTTAAGCCTTATATAATAGCATGTCCCAAATTTTTATATAGCAGTATAGATGTGATGAAATCATGAAAACTCGACCAATCGACTAATGTTCTAATCATGATGCCATGATAGTTGTACATCTTAATACTCAATCCAAGGAGAATGTTACCTTACTTGGCTAGTAAAACGTGAACAAGAACCGGATTTTAATGCTTGATCCTCATGTTGCTGCTAAGTCTCGTAGTAGGGTTTTATTGTTTTGGCATGTGTATTTATGTTGTGATCGGTACTTAGGAAAACCAGTGATATTTAAGAAACCGTATTGGGCCAAAAATCTCGTAACAATCCCGTCAAATACTAATAGCACAGTACCACCCTTTGCTTTTAATCACGTCTCTATCTTTGAAGTTTAAAACATAATGCACATCACCCTCTTTCACCTTCTCATGTTACAAACATGTCCCCTAGTCTTGGGTGTGACATTCCTAAAATTTCATGTCATTTATTTTAATAGTTTATTATTCAATTATTCTATTTTAACTAATTAACTTCGTCGGAAGTTATCCGCTTACGTCATAATACGTTCAATTCATTCAACCACGACTATACTATGTCTACTCTACATTTTTCATGCTCCATTGTTTCCTTACAATCCTAATTTTAAAGTCATAATTCACTTTTCCATTTTTACATCTACGTTGCACTTTTTACGTATTGTGCGGTTTAAACTCATGTTTTCGTGTTTTAACCTCAAATAAATCCTCTGATGATCTCACCACTCATCTATACTTCAAAATATATTGTGAAAACAAGTTTTAATATTTTTACAAGTTTTACATTTTATTTTCTACCCGGTATCACATTACGCGTCTGATGAGACGAAAAATGTTACGTTTTTAGGGGTCATTTTGAGTCCTAATTCGTATGATATTGGATCGGATTTCACCCAAAGTCGTTTCTTTTCTCATTTTAGGTACTTTTGAAGGGAAAATCACAAAAGAAGCATTTTCGGGCGTTTTCGGAGTGAAAAAGTGCGGAAAACAACAAAAANATCCCTCGAGAGGTAAAACGTAGTGCGTGTTGCAATCCACGCGCATCAGCGTCTTAAAACTCCACGTTTTAAGTTACCGGGAGCATTTTACACTACATAATACACTAATAAATCAAATTAAATCCTAAAAATCACACTAACCTTCCCCCCCCCCCCTAGGTGGCCGGTTTTGGAGACACATGTGACAACTCGCAAAATTTCTGATATGTTCCATTCGGAGAGTCGGTCTATTATTTTGTGTTTGGAATCATGTTCGAGATGCTAGACGTATTTATTTTCATTTTTATCGGAAATTTTATTCTGAGCACGTTGGCGTTATTCCCGTATCTTAATCTCATCGTTTGCTAGCCGAAACAAGTCCCGAATCACTAAATTTCAAAGGATATCAGAAATTACAATATTGGTCCCCGTGGGAGCGTTAGGGTTTACTAGTAGTCCCTACTCATTCCCACTCACCCTATATATATTACTTATAATCAATCTTAGGGTTTTTGGTGTCCTGATTCTTCTTTCAGCCGACAACACCCACACACACCCATCTCCTTCTCCGGTCACATTCCGGCCAAATACTCCACCACCGCCGCGAGTACAGCTACACCGCCACCACCATAACCACCACCTTTTCATCCTCGTTCTTTTGAGCTACTATACGCGCCATATAACCCAACCTAACACTTTTTTTATTCGATTTTAATCCTCGAATCACCACCACTCCCATCTTCTAATTGTTTTGTGAAGGCATTTGTGAAGTCCACGCGCCGTCATCTCTTGTCGCCATCTTTTCACACCGCCATTTGCCATCATCGTCAAGGAGTCAAGGGTTTGTTTCTTTAATTTGTTTGGAGATTCGAGTTGTATTCGAGAAGACGCCACCACCGCCTCCTCTTCTCGTCTCCTTTCCTTCTCTCTCGATTGCCCATGTGGAAATGGTAAAACCACATCTCGTCTTGTTTATGTTATTATCGAGTTTTTATGTTGATGTGTTAAGAGTTTTCGTAGATTTGGATTGATAAAAACGGATTACTAACTTTTGTGGATTAAGACATGTTAACAGCAGGTTTATAATGTTTTTCGTGGGCTAAAAATGTACTAAAACATATTTTTGAAATGTTCGTGTGGTAAGAATCTATTAAGGATGTTTGTTGCGTAATTGGTAATGGGTCGAGACCCGGTTTGGTCTCGACATGTATTTGGATCTGCCAAGTGTGTTTGTCGTTGGTATGATTTTGTGGCTTATCTTTTGTGTCGAGTAAATAAAATGATGGAGTCATAGATTTGGATTAGCCACGGTTTAATTCAGATTGCCTATCGAGATATTGCGTATTCTTGAGTTTGCGTGAAACATATTTGCGAGTCTATCGTTGGTCTTATGAGCTTGTGGAGTTGTGGGAGTAATGGGAAACCCGTATAGGGTATGTTGCTCTTTTTAGTCAAGTCAAATGGGTGAGTTTGGCTGGGTGGACATGGGCCGAAGCCCATGAATGGGTGCATTTGTTTGTCAGTCATCAAGGGTGTGTTAGTTTTAAAATTATAAGAGGTGTGTTAAATAAATATACTGGAAATGCGAATGACAATAATCTTTAGGTCGAAATATATTTGGCTAATATGTTTGTTTGTTTTGTCGTGGTACGCTTTGATAAGTTTCGGATTATTTGGGATTGATACTTGACATTTGACATTGACGTGGATTGTATAGTTTGGATGTTATTGGACTTAAAGCGATAACTATTGGACATTGGACATTTTGGACTTATTGACTTGAAACGAATACAATATATTAGACTCACGACGAATTTAATATATATTTGACTCACGACGAATTTAATATATTTGATTCGCAACGAATATACAATAAGTAAATGATGTCTAATAACTAACGAGTACTTCTATTAAATAGTTTTAAGAAATTGATTTATTTAAGTTACGTTGACTTGGAAAGGTTGTATAAAAGAACGTGTCATGCTAAATTTTATACAACTTTCTAAACTTATATTATTTTGCAAAACCTTTTCTTCTTATGAAAACCGACAAGAATATATATACTTATGTTTTATGAAGTTGAAAAGCCTTCTTGCTCGAATTGTGAATTCAACTTAATTTGTTTATAAAACATGTAAGTTTTATATAAACTATTTGGGATTATGGGGTAAACACCGAAACTTACCTATTTTTAATGGTCGTCATTGACTAGATTTTCTTTGATTAGCTTGAGTTGGTAAGTAATTCTTGATCTTGTCGAGGACGTTTCCTCTTTGATGTGAGTTGGATGTCGATGTCTTTTCTCTTTGGCGTGAGTTATTATACTTGAGCGTGAGTTTATCTTGTGTCTATGTTTTCTTACCACATCACATGAATCATTGATTCTAAACTTTTTACAAGGAAAGATTTGAGTGATCCACGAAAACTATGACACATTGTCTTCTATAGACTTTGTTATTGTACGAGCTATATTTTGAGATAATCGTATGCGTATTAGGATGTACCATCGTGCTCGTACTACTTGGTGCCGTCGTGTCCATCTTTCGGATATTGTTGTGATTAGCTCTAGATGCCGAGTTGTGTCGGTCGTGATCTTTGCATTGCTGTTGCTAAGGTGAGTTCATAGCCCCTACTTTTACTTGTTTTTAACTGTTTTGGGGGAGAATACATGCTCGTTTTCAACTAAACTCAAGTTTTCTTATTTGGATNCGTATTAGGATGTACCATCGTGCTCGTACTACTTGGTGCCGTCGTGTCCATCTTTCGGATATTGTTGTGATTAGCTCTAGATGCCGAGTTGTGTCGGTCGTGATCTTTGCATTGCTGTTGCTAAGGTGAGTTCATAGCCCCTACTTTTACTTGTTTTTAACTGTTTTGGGGGAGAATACATGCTCGTTTTCAACTAAACTCAAGTTTTCTTATTTGGATACGTGAATTGTTTACTCAAGATTTGACTATTTGGTTGAAATATTTGATTCGGTTATTTGAATGCGTTATGTGGTGACTTGTTTATTTATGTGGTATGAGATTTGTGATTTTGGTTTATGAAACTGTTACATGAGCTGGCTAAGGACATATCCTACGTTGTTTTTGTAGAGCATGTCGCATCTTTGCGAATGCTATTATATGAGATTTGGTATTGGTTATGATGTTACGTAGAGCATGTCGTATCCTTACGAATGTCGGGCATATCGCATTCTTGCGGATGCTATTCTTTGAGATTATGAGATTAGACTATAGCGTGCACCTATAGGGAATTCTTTGGTGGTTTGATTTAGCCAGCGTAACAGGATAAATTTGTGTGACTCTATATGAGTATAGCATCTATGCGATTGATTATGGTTTAAGTGGTTTGACTAAGAGCTGATTTTGGTTATTTGATTTGGAATTGTGATTTAGGCAGTGTAAGCCTACGTTAAGTTTGACTTGTAGAAAGGGATGATTTGAACTCGAAAATCTTTTGGTTCAACTATATTGTTTTAAACTTAAACTCTATGGACTCACCAGCGTAAGCTGACCTTTAGCGTGTATTCTCAGGTTTAAGGCGATAGCTCACTATTTGAAGGCGCTTGGTAAGGGGCATGGTCATAGGCGACTCTGATGAACATTTGGGACCGCTTTATTTATTTTATGGGCCTATTTCCGCACTACTTTTGAATAATGTAAATTTAACACTTTGTGTTAATAAAATTTTATTCTAAATGATTGAGGTAAAAACCATTCTTTGTACATTATGTTGTGATACCGATTTCGTAGCAACCCATTGCATGTATGCTTCCGCTAGACCTGAATTTTGGGGGTGTTACAACACATCAAGACACTTGTGTGTCTTGATGAGTTAAAAACTACACTTGTCTCAATTTTCCTTTCCTTGTCTTCCACTTAGTTCTAAAACCACCAAAAATCACACATAGAGTAAATCACCACATGCAATTTACTCCTACTCTCTTCCCCCTCCTATTGTTGCCGTGAGATGGTAAGCACACAAGGACCATGGAGTCTTGATTTTCTATTGAAAATTTTGTACTAAGAATGGTGATCAATTGGTGCTAACTTGTTCCTTGTTCTTTTCCTTCTTCTAGGTCTTCATTTCAAAGAGTTTATTGGCGATTTCCTAAAGTTTTCAAGTTGTTAGAGAAGTGGTGATTCTCAAATCCTTTCAAGAATATTGGTGACAAGATTAGTGATCATGGATTAGAGAAAAGGTGCAAGTAATGTTACCTTAATCTTGATCTCTATTTTCCTCTTCAAAAATATTCTTCCTCCTATATTTTTATGGCTCACAAAAGGTTATTGTGTCTGTAGATTGGAGTTCACAAGATCCTCTAAAGTTCTTCCTTCAAGTCATAAGAGTTTTTGCTTGGTGGTGACATTTGATAGCTCCTTGATTCTTGTTCTTGTCATTTTTGCTTGTTCATCACTCTTGTAAGAAACTCTTCTATAATTTTTCATTTTATCTATATTTTTCACTCCTGTAAATTTTATATATATTGATGTATTTGAGCATTATATAAGTTATTATGCTAAATTACGCTTGGTACATAACTTAGAAAACAATAAAACACTAGAGGACTAGACTTGCAACTGTAATTCTGAATCAGGGGCAAAGATGGAATAAACTATACTAATTAGTAAACATTGGGCATAAACTAAAAATATGTGGTTGTAGGCCTATCTCTTTCGGTCATTTTGACGGGTATTTCATCAAATAACTCATTACGATGATTAAACTAGAAATATTTTCGTGAAACATGTCATAATCTGAGTACCAGATTAGTAACCTATGAAGCTTGTTTTTCTGGACATAACCAATGGTTTCTCAAAACATAAAAGTTTTAGATAACATCTCAACTTAAACGTGGCCACANTCCTTTCAAGAATATTGGTGACAAGATTAGTGATCATGGATTAGAGAAAAGGTGCAAGTAATGTTACCTTAATCTTGATCTCTATTTTCCTCTTCAAAAATATTCTTCCTCCTATATTTTTATGGCTCACAAAAGGTTATTGTGTCTGTAGATTGGAGTTCACAAGATCCTCTAAAGTTCTTCCTTCAAGTCATAAGAGTTTTTGCTTGGTGGTGACATTTGATAGCTCCTTGATTCTTGTTCTTGTCATTTTTGCTTGTTCATCACTCTTGTAAGAAACTCTTCTATAATTTTTCATTTTATCTATATTTTTCACTCCTGTAAATTTTATATATATTGATGTATTTGAGCATTATATAAGTTATTATGCTAAATTACGCTTGGTACATAACTTAGAAAACAATAAAACACTAGAGGACTAGACTTGCAACTGTAATTCTGAATCAGGGGCAAAGATGGAATAAACTATACTAATTAGTAAACATTGGGCATAAACTAAAAATATGTGGTTGTAGGCCTATCTCTTTCGGTCATTTTGACGGGTATTTCATCAAATAACTCATTACGATGATTAAACTAGAAATATTTTCGTGAAACATGTCATAATCTGAGTACCAGATTAGTAACCTATGAAGCTTGTTTTTCTGGACATAACCAATGGTTTCTCAAAACATAAAAGTTTTAGATAACATCTCAACTTAAACGTGGCCACAAGAATCGGATATATTTGACTTGTAGAACTCTAGCTATCGCATTTTTCGTGGGACTATTGTGATATAGAAATTCCCAGACCTGAGTAGTAGTGATAAATGATTAACTCCAGTTCTGTTAGATAAATTTTGACTTGGTGGGACCCACAAAACTAGTTAGTACAGGTGAATACCTTTCCGGGGATATAAGGAACTTAATTTTTCGACATACGGTTTAAGAGTAACGGATTTTCTAAGTTGCGCAAATTATAAAAATGTTAACAGATTTGACTTTAAAAGTATAAAGGATTCAAAAACTCATATGACTATATCTTTAAAACTTTATTTTGAACACTTGATATATTTAGGAATTATGTACCAAGCGTAGGTAAGATAATAAATTATATATAGCTAAGCTGCATCAATGTTTATTTTCAAAAACCTAAGACAAGCGTATATCTACTTAGGTTCATCAAAGAGCTTCGCGGCTATTTTTCATCACCTGCTTGTTTCATATCACTTCCTTTGTTCACGGTGAGTTTATAGCCTCTGTTGAAACTTAAGACCTTGATAGATCTTAGAGCCGGAGGATCGTTAGAATACTCTTGTAATCAAAAGTACACCAAAAGAAAACCTCTGTATATCTTGTATTCAAGCAGAATTTAAACACAAGACAAAGAACAAGTAACTAAGAACTCTTTGATCCTCTATGGATCTTTTATTAATCACTAAAGATTGTTTTTTAACTCGTACCTAACACATTGGCCGTGGGTTCCTTTTATACTACAAGAAACCCTAAACCTTCTTACAAGAAACGAATAAAGATAAAACATTGAAAGATATTCTACATATCTTATCCTAAAATAACTAAACTCTATCCGTTCTATTACATTCCTACGGATTTACTAAATCAGCAGGAACCAAATAAGTCAGCAGGATCCATCGTCAGCAGAAACCAGTATGTCTTCAGCAGGATCCTGTCAGCAGGAATCAATAATTCCTAACAATCCTCCCCTAATCTTGAATTTGACATGGTTAACTTCAAGATTCTTGATAGATCTGTAACGAACATAACATGAGGATTGAGACTCTAGAATTTGCAGCAAAATGAAGTACCAGCAGCAACCAATTCTATATCAGCAGCAACAAGTAACTATCTCCGAAGAACATGAAACCAGCAGCAACCTCCCTACGTNTTCCTAACAATCCTCCCCTAATCTTGAATTTGACATGGTTAACTTCAAGATTCTTGATAGATCTGTAACGAACATAACATGAGGATTGAGACTCTAGAATTTGCAGCAAAATGAAGTACCAGCAGCAACCAATTCTATATCAGCAGCAACAAGTAACTATCTCCGAAGAACATGAAACCAGCAGCAACCTCCCTACGTCATCAGCAACTAGAACCAACAGCGACATGAGTAGATTTTATAAGCCTTTACCAAGTAGCTACACACTCTTGGGCTAGCTAGATCTTTGGTGGAATCATGACATCACCCTGGTGAACTAGGAACCAGTCCAACACTTAGAACATGAATCATTGGTGTGTTGAAGAACCCTAATGATTTTTGGCAAATCATCACAGCCATAAACAGATTTGACTTGTCTTTACCTGTAGCCGTTTGCTCAGGACTAGCCAATTCTTTGGTTACCCAATAGGGTATCATCCATGGTGAATTGATGACCATTTCAACTCTCAGCAATTAAGCATGGGTGAGTTGAGTACCCTATGGTTTTGAGCAAACCATTACAGCTATCAACGGAATTGATGTGTCTTTACCAAAAACCGTTTGCTTTTGGACTAACCAACTCTTTGATGGAATGTCGTCATCATCATGGTGAGTTGATTACCATTTATGGTTTTCCGCAGCCTTTACCACAAGCCATAATATTGTGGGCTAGCCAACCCTTGTGTCTGAAAGACATGGTGAGTTGAAAACCATTTGTTATGTGGTAATTAACCAACACCAAAACCTGCAAACATGATAAAACAAAAACTATACATTTTTTTTATTAATTTTTTTTTGTTTTTTAAATTTTGTTTTTTTGTTTTGTTTTTTATTTTTTTTGTTTTTTTTTTTGTTTTGTTTTATTTTTTTTAAAGAAAGAAAAAGAAATACAAAATATGGAAAATATACCATCAATCAGCAGCATAAACCAAAGAAAAATGTACCACCAGTAGAAACACCAAGCTATCAGCAGAAACAGTGTCCACCAGCAGCAATGAGCATCCAACAGCTGCAAAAAGGATTAGAATACAAAGAATACAACAATAAGCCTCCCCTTAGGCTTATGCCTCCCCTCAATCATTGCATCTGATAAAGACTATTATTCTTGGGTACCCTGAATGAACCTTTCCTTTGAGTTTTCCAAGAACAACCTGCTGAGGGCTTAACAGCAGTATCCCATCTTACTCCCCCCATATACATTGGGACATAATAACCAGGCCAAAAACCATTCTGAAAGTAAGTGCTAGTAGGTTTGTAAAATGGTCTAGCAACATGTCTTTTCCAATTAGCTGGAAATGGTCTACCAGCAGAAACTGGCTTATCAGCAGGATTGGGTCTGCTGGTTTTCACATGTGGTGCTTGTGGAACAAATGGAGGAATACTAGCAACATTATTCCATTTAGGTCTAAAGGTCTGTTGGCCATAGAAAACACCCATCCTATTCTCATGATAATCACAGTCTTTAATAAGATGGAATTTACTACCACACACAAAACAAGATTTCTTCTTAACGTGACTTGCCTTTTTATTAAAATACCCATTCTTATTACAAGAAGTCCTAGAATTGTATGTATGCTTATCAGATTTATTACAAGTGAAACTAGGTAAATCTTGAACAACAATGGGTTCTTGGATAGGTGCCCTAACTTTGGATTCAATCTCAGCTTTACTCTTAGATATAGAAACACTAGAAGTAGATGCATAGGAGGTAGACTCAGTTGAGTTGGACTCTGAACTTTTGACACTAAAAACACTAGGGGCAGGGACACTGACCTTTGAAGACTTGTCATAGTTATCACAAGACACAAAGTCATTAGACACAAAATTAGAGTCACTAGAGGTTGATGACTTTGTACCATAAGACATTTGTGATTCATCTAAGTCTGTTTGGGGAGAGGTAGGTTTAAATGTTCCTGTTATTGGTGGAGAAACAACATTCATTCCCCCTTCTTTAACATATTTAACAGGAGTTTGAAATTACAGAAGAGGTTCAGGGTCAAATACACTTGGTTCATTAGGGTCATATATTTCATCTGGCCCTATATAGTCTCTATACCCTAACGCTCTCCTAGACCTAGTGGACTGTGAGCTATTAATTAACTTCTCAAGGCTTTTAGCTCCTTGTTGCCACTTAAGCCGACCTGCAACTTCATTATCAAATTTAACCTGTAATTCCTGTTTTTCTAATTCTACCTTTTCTTTTTCAGAGAACTTTAACAAATTTTCAGTATTTTCCAAGTCTCTTTTTAAAACTCTAATCTTTTCTTCATAAGCTAATTGATTATTTTGAAACCATACTTTTTGTTGCTCTAGTGTTTTAACAGCCCCTTTATAGGCCTGTACCTGTACATAGCATTCATTGTATTGTGGTTCCATTTCATCATAAGCCTTTTTAAGTGCATTGTACTTACTATCACATCCAAAAACACAATTTTGTACCTGAGATGAGATGCCCATGAAGGCAGATTCCCCTACCTCATCTTCAGTGTCACAGCATGCCAGATATGAGTAGATCGCTGAGGAGCACTACCCTCCACATCATCAGCTTCATGGTCCTTCCAATCTACATGTTCATCCACAGATACCAAAGCCTTGGAATCTGGTGAATCCTCTTCCTTTTTCTTGAAGGCAGAATATCTTGTCTTATCATCAGATTTCTTATCATTACACTCTCTTGAGAAGTGACCCATTTGACCACATGCATAGCACTTGACCTTCTTTCTATCAAATCTTGCTGGATCCCTTCCCTTGAAATTGAAATTTCTCCTAGCCTTCTTCTCAAACCTCTTGATGTTGACTGAGAGCATACCCATCTGCCATTTAAGATTCATCTCCTCCAAGTCCAGTGGATCTACTTCCTCAAAGTCATCAAAAGCCAGTTGCTGCTGAGGTTCATAGTCAGCAACAAAAGAGTGAAGCACATCCTCTAACATACTACTAGAGTGGTTGTGATTCTTTGGTCCAGAAGTGATGTAAGAAAATGAAGAACCTGGACTTGCAGTCAGCCTGTTTGGGGTAGTGCTGACAAAGGCTGTGTTAGGAGGAGGTGGGGAAAATGAGGAGTTCCCTTTAACATCAAGCTCAAGACTCCTGAGCTTGTTTTAGAGACCATCAAAAGAGAGGTAGTCAAGGCCACCCTTGGTCTTAAGTGCAACACTAACTTGAGACCAAGAAGGAGGTAGGGCTCTTAAAAACTTAGAATTACAGTCTTCATTGTCAGGCTTGGCTTGCAGCTGATTCAGCTGACTCAGGATCTTTTGAAATCTGTCATAGCCCTTGTGCAGACCTTCTTCTTCAGTGATTTTGAACCCCTGGAACTCCTGCTTGAGCATGGACTTCCTCATCCTTTTGGACTCATCATTGCCCCTAAACCTTGCTTTAATGGCCTCTCAGATGTCCTTGGCATTATCAAGGTAGTAAAAATCGCCCATATGGTCATCTGGTATAGCTTGAAGCAAGATAGTTCTTGCTTTATTTTCTCTTTGAACTGCCATGACTTCTTCAGCAGTGGTAGGAGCAAGAATGGTAATGTGACCATTAGGATCTTTTCTAGTCTTTTTCAAGCTATTACCCTTGAGAACTACATTCCACAGATTGTAATCAGTGTTTGTGATCCAATTCTGCATCTTTATTGCCCAAATCTCATATTCATCCTTCTTGAGATAAGGGAACTTTGCATTGCTGCTGGTGAGGGTAAGCTGTGGAAAGGTAGCTGCTGATGTGTTGTTGGGAGTTTGGTTAACATCTGTAGAGTCTGAGTGAACTGACATGATTGTAAGGTGTTAGAAAGATGTGTTTAGTGAGAAAGTGAGTTCGTAGTATACAGAGACCCCCCCGAGGCTCTGATACCACTTGTTGAAACTTAAGACCTTGATAGATCTTAGAGCCTGAGGATCGTTAGAATACTCTTGTAATCAAAAGTACACTAAAAGAAAACTTCTGTATATCTTGTATTCAAGCGGAATTTAAACACAAGACAAAGAACAAGTAACTAAGAACTCTTTGATCCTCTATGGATCTTTTATTAATCACTAAAGATTGTTTTTTTAACTCGTACCTAACACATTGGCCGTGGGTTCCTTTTATACTACAAGAAACCTAAAACCTTCTTACAAGAAATGAATAAAGATAAAACATTGAAAGATATTCTACATATCTTGTCCTAAAATAATTAAACTCTATCCGTTCTATTACATTCCTACAGATTTACTAAATCAGCAGGAACCAAATAAGTCAGCAGGATCCATCGTCAGCAGAAACCAGTATGTCTTCAGCAGGATCCTGTCAGCAGGAATCAATAATTCCTAACAGCCTCGCCTTTACTTACTTAAATGTTTTATAAACCTCGCGAGGGGGATACATGCTAGTTTTACAAATTGAATACAAGTAGTTTTTGGTATGCTTGACCCGATTACGTGAACTATAGACATTGAGTACTTCTTACCTTAAAAGTCCCTAATTTCATGAACCGTTAATTACATGGTAAACGCTAGTATTGTGAATAGATCTATTTGGGTTTGACATACCCTGTCCAGGTGAGTAGCGCTCACTCGAGTACATCTCGAATGGACACATAATATTGAGAATTAAGGTAAATGGCATAGATTACCTTCTTATGGGCACTATTTTCATTGTTGGTTAACGTTCGGTGTCATGAGCTCGATGCTATAGATATATATTTCCTGACTTGCGTACATGGGAATGTCAACACATGAATAATACTTGTATTCACTCTTTACTTATTAAACTCTATGAATTCACTCAACTTTATGTTGACTTTTAGCATGTTTATCTCAGGTCCGTAAGTAACTTCAGCTTGGATGGGCGGCGCAAAGAATGGATATCTATTTGCTGGCCCATGTTTAAATAAAAATTCTCATTCGATAATGTTTCAAACTTTTAAACTTATGTAACTTCGGATTATGTTTAAAAACTTTTGGGACCTTTGTTAACTCTGGTAATTTATCGAATGTGAAAGTTTAAAAACGACTTTGTTTTGAAGTTGTTTACTATATTTGTACAATGTGACTAATGTATAGCACCCCATGTCCCTTTCCGCTGCGATCCTAAAATGGGGGTGTTATATTGGGTTTCACTCACAATAGTCTACTAGCTTAGTATAATACACTTTTTAATTTAGGTTATTACAGAAACTAAGGTTGGTGGTGATAGATGGTTAGTGAGGAGTGAAATCTGTTAAAAAAGTGAGCAAGATAAATTCCACAAACTATAATAAAGAGTTAAAGAAAAAATATAATATTAAATTACACATATCAAATGTTCTATATAATTGCTCTAAATTTGTTCAAAAATTTTAAAGCCACCATTGCTTCTACAATAATCGAAAACTAATAAGACAAGAGTAACAAAAAAGAAATCATTATTCAAAGAGGATAAAATATTTAAATGGTGGCTATAAGAAAAGGTAAGTGATTGATATAACAGACAAAATATTAATAGACTATTACATACTCCCTCCGACCCATAAAAATTGTCCACTTTGACTTTTTTGAGTCTTTCTTGCTCAACTTTGACCATTAATATTTTTATTTGTGTTATATAATACTTGATGAAAATTATACAAATAAAAAATACATTTAAAACTCAATACATTCATATATTTTTCATCAAGTATTATGTAACACAAATAAAAATATTTATGGTTAAAGTTGAATAAGAAAGACTAAAAAAAATAAAAGTGGACAATTACTATGGGACGGAGGTAGTATCAAATTAGCCAATATAATAGATTTATAAATCGAATTGGGTCAAAATTTCATATATATAACATTTGCCAACTATAGTTATTGTTTATGATCACTATTTTAGTTGGTAAATGCTAAAATAATACCATTAAGTTGATTAAAAGTCAAAAATAATTTCTGAAATTTATGAAAATATAAAACTAGTACTTAAACCTTATTAGGCTTTACACCAAAGGGTTTGTGTCTTAATAGGATACCATGTTGTGTGAGAAGCTCCCCAACCAAATAGTTGTGGGTTCAAGTCTTGCTTATGTGAGATAGATTTGTGGTTATTGTGAGATAATTAAACGTTTTAAAAATTAAAAAAAAAAGGAAAAAAAAAAAAAAGAAAAAAAGAAACTTATTAGGCTTTACATTTCAACTATTTTTCACACAACCCTTTGTAGTTTTCTAAAATATCAAATTAGCCCGCATACTCATAAAGCTTTAGATTTTAATACCCCATTAAGTTCTGTATATAGCAAATTACCACTAAACCTATTATAATTTATATTTGTACTCTTCACTTCATTTTACCTATTATTGGTAACAATTTTTATTACAAAAGCATACTATTGTTAAAGTTTATTTCGTTATTGTAAAATAAATGTGTTTTACCTGTTTCAATGCACGATTGGTTACCGTCTTTATTGGAAAAACATATAATCTTTAAACTTTATTTTGTAGCTGTAAAATAAATATTTTCGTACCCACTGCAACACACGTACTTATTATATCTTGTTTATTAGATTAATGACTTTTAGTATTGGCATATGTTTTGTTTGTTAATGCATAATAGAAGTACTTTCACAAAATTTTCAAATAACATGTTGACATGTGTCAACATGTAAACGTCTAAATCGTAAAAGATACCCAACATTTTTAAAATTTTTTTTTTATTATTTTTTTCCCCTTATTTTGATAGTACTATACCTTAATTATGAATTCACTACACTTGAATATCCCTTTTCCCTATAAAAGTCTTTATTTCTAACACTATTATAACTTTTACCCATCCGTCTCAAAATAATAGTCCACATTTTTTTTTCGGATGTCTCAAATAATTGTCCACTTACCATTTTAAGTAAGAAAAAGAAAATTTAGTGGAAGAATATTCTATTTGATTGGTTTAGATTTATAGTAGTCCCACTTTTATTAACCTTTGTTATTATTGTCTTCTGGCAATAATTTTGAGATGGATGGAGTAAATTTTTAAGGGTTATATTATTGGTACCCCTCTTGGCTCACAAAAGGTACACATGTTCCCTACTTTCTACCACTTTTGACTCACTGTAAACAGTACAACACAATTTTTTATCAGTTTAATACTTTTGATTTATTAAACTATATATTTTAATTCCACACTTTCCGTTTCACAGTTTTATGTTATAAACAAAGTTATAAAAATAAAAGAAAAACCAAAAAACATAGTCATTTGTAAAAATGGAAGGTTATAACCTGTGCCTTCTTTTAATAATTCACATTCGCATAAATACAAAATTTGAAGGACCTTAAACGTAACATTTAAAAAAAATAAATACCCATTTCACCTTCCGCCACCGTTTCAAAACTCACAAATACCCCAATTTCACTCCAACCCACACAACTCAGGTACATAAAAAAAATCAATCTATTCAATTTCTGATTAATTAAATCTAATCAATCTTCATTTTTTGTTTAATTCGTACACATTACTACTCGATCAACATTTTTTTTAATTTATTTTATTTTATTATTATTATTATTATTATTATTATTATTATTATTATTATTATATATATATATATATATATATATATATATATATATATATATATATATATATATATATATATATATATATATATATATATATATATATATTTTTTTTATATGATTTAATGATTATCGATTCAGTTTTTGCATTTTGATTGTGTTTTTGATTCGAATGATTATAGATGATTG